>SJYO01041676.1:0-40000 GCA_006410555.1 Capra ibex | reverse complement strand
TCTTTGCGACACGATCTTCTTCATCTTCGACCTTAGTTCTGACGACCCTCTTTATGGTTATTGGAGTCTATACGTCTACTGTGGTGGGAATACCTTCTTTCACTTCTCCTTGATTTTTCGGAGAACTACTTTCACTTTCTCCTCTCACTTTTTAAACCGAATTTCGAGTTGTAAGTCTTTTGGTTCTAGTACCGTGGACCAGGGTAGTGAAGTACCCTTTATCAACCCCTTTGTCATCTTTGTCACAGTCTTAAATAAAAAAACCCAAGGTTTTAGTGACATATATCACTAACGTCGGTAATTTAATTTTCTGCCAATGAGGAACCTTCCTTTCAATACTGATTGGAGCTGTCGTATAAGGTTTCGTCTCTGTAAGTCAAGTCAAGTCAAGTCAAGTCAGTGAGTCAGTACAAACTGAGACGCTAAGGTACTTAACGTCGTACGGTCCGGAGGGACAGGTAGTGGTAGAGGACCTCAAGTGAGTTTGAGTACAGGTAGCTCAACCACTACGGTAGGTCGGTAGAGTAGGAGATAATGAAACGGTTGTTTCCAGGCAGATCAGTTCCGATACCAAAAAGGTCACCAGTACATACCTACACTCCCAACCTGACACTTCTTTCGACTCGTCACTTCTTAACTACGAAAACTTGACACCACAACCTCTTCTGAGAACTCTCAGGGAACCTGACGTTCCTCTAGGTTGGTCAGGTAAGACTTCCTCTAGTCGGGACCCTAATGAAATCTTTCTGACTACGATTTCGACTTTGAGGTTATGAAACGGGAGGAGTACGCTTCTCAACTCAGTGACCTTTTCTGAGACTACGACCCTCCTTATCCCCCGTCCTCCTCTTCCCATGCTGTCTCCTACTCTACCAACCTACCGTAGTGATTGAGCAACCTGTACTCAAACCTACTTTAGGCCCTCAACCACTACCTGTCCTTCCGGACCACACAACGTTAAGTACCCCAGCGTTTCTCAGTCTGTGCTGACTCACTGACTTGACTTCACTATATAAATATATATACTAAAGTCAAACATGTGAATGGAGAGGTTGAAGTGACAAATTAAGTAAAACTACTAAATAACAAAAGGAAACTCATAGTCGAATGACCTAATAGTGAGGATAATTTAAAAAATTACCCTCCACGAAAAGTCTTTGTAAGAATAACCCTTCACTCACAAAACGTATGAGTCCACCAAAGATGACGTACCAAAAACTCCTATACACAAGTAGATCAAGTGTATAACCGTTGAGACAGGTCTAAAAGATAATAAAAATTATGTATAAGAAATGATGAGGAAGTTTATAACGTAACATGTATACATAATAGAGGTATCGAGGTCTTCCCTTCAAAGAGTCAGTACACACTGAGAAAACGCTGGGGTACCTGAAATCGGATGGTTCGAGGAGGTAGGTACCCTAAAAGGTCCGTTATCATGACCTGACCCAACGGTAAAGGAAGAGGTTCCCTAGAAGGGCTGGGTCCCTAACTTGGGTCTAGAGGGTGTAACATCTGTCTACGAAATGGCAGACTCGGTGATCCCTTCACTATCGAGGACTTCCGTAAACTTAAACGATTAGGACCGTATTACATGATTAACTTTACCTATCTCGACGAAGTTCTATTAAATAACTTATTAGATAGTTTTGTCATGTTTTACGATGGAAGTAGATCTACTTTGGGAGTATATGAACCCAGAAAGATATAAAGAATTAGAAAAGTCCTCTAAAGAGACGTAAAGTATAGGATCGTAGTTCGGAAGTCTTACCAAAATACTGATTTAATAAAAATTTATAGACAATTATATTCAGTAGTAAATAACGACGAGTTGAAATTCTACAATAACTAATTAAGTGTACTCATAAAAAGATTCCATAAGACTATAGTAAAACAGTTTAAAATTCTTATGACAACCTTAAAATTATCCTTAAAGGATTTTATACATCAATTAAACTTCTCTAGACTGAGGAATAATTAAGAATGAGGACCTCAACAAAACGGAAAAAAAAAAAATTCACATCATCTCTAAAATCTCAGACAAAAATTGCTTTTTTTTGTCCAGTATATAGGGAAATAGTCAGATGACTTAAAAAATATAATAACAAAATAAACCGTAAATTATATAAATAGATCTGAAAGGGTCAAAATAGAAAAACATTGAAAAAATCTTAATTTACTAATTAAAGAAAGGTAATAATGCAAACTATAATTTGATATATTCTTATATTCTAAGGGAGACTCACGTAAAAAAAAAGGTTAAACAGTGATATATTCTCTGGATCATTCGATTACACCTCCTATACTCGTAGGCAAAACGATCTTTAACACATAAAGGTTCCTTTGTCATTGTATTCACTTGAATTTTGTTCCTCGGTTCTTTAGGTCCAATACAAGTCAAATTTTACTATAGAACGTTTGTTTACGTCTCTGTCAGAGGGGTTCAGTGAATCATTTCATTGTTCTTTTTTTTATATATTTTTAATTATCAGGACTTTTGGTTTTGACTGAGTGGTAATAGTCAAAGATATTCCTTAAAGGTTGATTCAACCTTTTCCTCCCCTCACTCCCCTTTTGGATCGTCAGAAAGGTACAAAATGGAACCCTTGGTTCCATCTTATAATGTGGAGTTTCTTCTTTCTTTCATTAAAGTGTAGAAGTAATACGATACATGAGACAAAGAGTTTGGACCCCGAAGATGAAAATACTTTCTGTAATTCAAACCCTCACGTAGACAGAAATCAGGATATTTTTGTCAACTTGAATTCTTGATAATTCTCTTCCTAGGATATAAGAACATATCTTGTCTTCATTCCCCTTTTATTCTTTTTTCGTTTGTGCTTAATTAAAGGATACTCGTTGTATACGATATTTAAGTTTGTCACCTTATGATGTTTCACTGTCATTATTTACTTCGTCTTGATGTGTGGAGACACTTATGCAGAGTTTCGGTATTACAATTGACTGTGTTGTAATACTTAGTTGGTATGTGGTTATTTTAAAAAATTCGATATTATACATCGTTTTCTTCAGTGTGTTTCTTATATATAGTATACTAATGTAAATACGTTACACGTTTTTGTCCGTTTGATTAGATACGACAATCTTCAGTCCTATCACACGTGTTCAGTGACTTTCCCTCATGTTTTCCCCGAGGATCCCATAACTAAATTTTTATAAAGAAAATCAAGGAAAATATCTAACAATAGTTCAAATTAGTAAAGGACTTAGAAATCCTGGTACTAGGATAAAATAAAGTTTTAATATACGAAATTTTTGGTTCTAGTTGACAAATCAAAAGACCATCCATACCTAGGATCCAAACCCTTAGTCTCATGTATGGTACTACTTCTACACTTTAACGAAAGAAAGAACTCTACACTACACACGGAAATAGACCAACGAAAAATATATTAATACAAGGTGAACATTTTGAATAAACCGATATATTAACACATGACATATAAAAAGAAATAAATATAGTATGAAATTTTCGAATTGTCGTTTTAATTACACATAAGTAATTTTGAATCTCTTATGTCTTTTATGTGTCCCTCCTTAAAATTAAAATTTTTCGATATTAGGACGGTGATTTCTGTTGATGACTCTATAAAAATAAAATAAGGAAGGTTCACAGGAAAAGTACGTATGTATGTGTACGAGTTTATATACACACACATACACATGATCAGCACGGACTGAGAAACGTTGGGGTACCTGTCATCGGACGTGGTTCGAGGAGGTAGGTACACTAAAAGTTACGTTCTCATGACCTCACCCAACGGTAAAGGAAGAGGTCCCTTAGAAGGGTTGGGTCCCTAGCTTGGGTCCAGAGAGTGTAACATCTGTCTACGAAATAGTAGACTCGGTGGTCCCTTCAGGTATATCTGTATATGATGATGATGATGATTCAATAAGGTCAGAACAGACTGAGACACGCTGGGGTATCTGCCGTCGAGTGGTCCGAGGGGGCAGGGACCCTAAGAGGTCCGTTCTTGTGACCTCACTCAACGGTAAAGGAAGAGGTTACGTACTTTCACTTTTCACTTTTACTTCAGCGAGTCAGTACAGGTTTGGAGTCGCTGGGGTACCTGACGTCGGAAGGTCCAAGGAGACAGGTACCCTAAAAGGTCCGTTCTCATGACCTCACCCCACGGTAACGGAAGAGGTTATATCTGTATATTTGATTGAGTTTTTTTGTACAAAACTCACAGTCCATTACAAGATCTGGTCCACAACCGTTTGATGTCGGGTATACAGTTTAAATTGATGAAGGATAAAACATTTATTTCAAAATAACTTTGTGTCTAAAGAGTTAAAGTGTGAGTAAGTGAATGTATAAAAATACTGATATAAACACGCTCAATAATCGACACCGTCCCTGACATATCGGGTGCCTTATAAATTATAGGATGAGAAATGTTTTTTTTTTTTTTTAGTTGGGGACTGAATCTGAGACTTCTGGATTAAAAATTGTTTCATTTCAGAACCGAAGGATCCTGAATTATCAAACTACTCCCTATGTCTGTTGGTTCATCCAAATTTTATATTACAGACCAACACTACATATGATACTTCTTTCTGTTTGTTCTCATACCCCTGCCGACTTCCGGTGTCAAAATCTGTACTACCAGTTTCCTTTTCACCTCGTCCAGGGATTTCTTTCACTTTCTAGTTCGGAACGTTTATAGATCCCATTTTTGTTAACTCCGTTTGTTCTTTCGTGTGTTTAACAGGGATTCTAGATACACGTGGAGTACACAAATCCCATCTTGTTCCTACGTATACCTCGATCTCATGTTGTTCCCCTTCTTATCGTCCCCTACTCCTATCTCTTCGTCCATCCACGGTCCTGTACTCAATCCCAAAGTAAGGTTTATACTATATATTCAATTATAACACGTGATCATAATGTGTTGTCACTTTTCATACTCTACAACCTCACATTGTATAGATTAAGTTTAGGACTGAAACTATGAACGATATACTTAGTAGTACTTGTACAATATATTTGAGAAAATCGGAAGAAAAGGAAATTTACTTATTAAATTAATTATTATAGATGGAGTATACTAACGATATTTCATGAATATCGGAGTTTGAAACCGTGTTTTATTAGTAAGATATTTACCATCGTTACCTGAATAGATATAGGTATTCCATATTACTTTTGTATCCGTGTGTGAGAGTCTTGATGTTTATGTACTCCTTCGTCTCGTGTCATTTTCCCTTCTTTAATCTGATAATTCTTAGGTTGAAACCGAAATGGAAAGTATTCAACACACTAGTAAACATTCGATAAATTGTAAAAACTAGACGTCAAGGAAGTAGACATTGTATGACTTTTAATACCATGAACGGGGTTTCTTATACGAGACTTCTAATTTCCTTACTCGTGTACCGTTCAAGAATCCTGTAATAGACCGTTTATCCTCAATGATACGTGTCCCCTCCGTGATCGTTTATACCACGGAACCACGTTTGATCCTTTTTCAGGAGGAAGAAGTTCTGTGAAAAGAGGGTAGACAATCTTTTAGTAAGATTATACAACTGAACCGATCTTATTCTGTAAAATGATAAAAAAAAAATTAAAAAATAAAGAAAAATAAAAAATTTAAAATTTTAGAAATTAAGAATGTACACAAGGGTTTGTACTTGGGGGGAGGGTGGAGGGAGGGGTGTTGTAGAGAGACCCAGTAGGGGTACGTGGTCGGGGTTCGTACGACGCGGGATGCAGTCTGTACCTGACCGCTAAGTTGAGGATGTACTGTCATATGTACAATCTTAAGGGTAAGAGGGTTTAGTAGGGTGGGAGAGGGGGAGGGAGACTCAGGTTTTCAGGCAATATGTGCAGACACAGAAAAAAGGACAGAACGTATGTCCCAGCAGTAACGGTAGAAGGATTTAAGGTATATATACACAATCATATGACATAACCACAAAAAGAAAGACCGAATGAAGTGAGACATATTTTCATATTGTACCGTGAATTAAAAGTAAAGAAATTGATAAGTACTTTAATAAAAAGAAATATGGGACCGACGAATACTTATTAAACAACAGTGTAGACGATTAGTACAAAAGTACAAAAAAAAAAAAAAACAGATAAAAAGATGACACCAAAGAGAACACAAGAGATGATTAAACATCACTGAGATAATCCCATAATTGAGAAACAGTACAAGAATTGTTTATAAAAGAGGGCTAAGGAATATTCAAATACACAATTAGAGACGTATTATTAATTTCGTAGTTAGTAAGGTTCGTCTCCATTTTTGTTTATGAAACCGTCTCGATTTCGTTTCTCAAAACGTTTCCCACACCCCAACCCCTCACCATCCTTTCCTCTCTCCTGTAATACTTTTTTGTAACATTACACAACTAGGAACATACGAATTTCACAAACTTAAAATAAGATGTCTCTTATTCTCTGGTTCTTCTTACAATTTGACCCTTCACTGTTCGAGTCTAGTTCAAGTAGAACGATCGATCACACTTTTTACCTAAACATCCCTCCGATCTTATAAGTGTCGTATCCATTTCGACAGAGAGTCACATTGTAGACAAGTGTCGTCGTTTTTGTTGGTTATTTGTATCGTAGGGGGTCCCACGTCGATTACTTACCTTATCCCGGTCTCCGATGACCACGACGACGACGGTTCAGTGAAGTCAGCACAGGCTGAGACACGCTGGGGTATCTGCCGTCGGGTGGTCCGAGGGGGCAGGGACCCTAAGAGGTCCGTTCTTGTGACCTCACCCAAAGGTAATGGAAGAGGTTACGTACTTTCACTTTTCACTTTCACTTCAGCGAGTCAGCACAGGCTGATCTTCGGTGGGGTACCTGACGTCGGATGGTCCGAGGAGACAGGTACCCTAAAAGGTCCGTTCTCATGACCTCACCCCACGGTACCGGAAGAGGCTCCCGGTCTCCTCTTGGGACGAAAAGTAGTCTGTGGTATAAGTCGTCGTGGACACATAAAGATCGTAGTTGACGTCATTGTATCCACTGTAGACACGGTTCTCGTCTTTGGTGTCGTTGTTTGTCAGTCCGTTTACATTGTACTCCAGTAGAGATATGTAATCAGTCACGAATGTGTCCTTCACGATTTCGTTTATCGTTTAAGAACAATCCGAGAATTTCTGTCAACGCTAAAACCGTAGTTTACTAAAACTACTTGAGAGGATTGTGTTGGAGACTATATCGAAACCGGAGGATTCTTAAGTAGATACATGACTAGAGTTATCATAATAGAATATTTACCAGACGTAACTCAGAGTAAAAAGAGTAATAACAGAGTATTAAAGGAATCTTTACGTAAATTTTTAAAACAATTACAACCGCTTTTTTACAATGGACGGTATAGTCGGTTTTTCCCTACAACACCGGCAATTCGGTATCAGTGATAGGGGTGGGGCTACCACTCGGGACTCCCTTAAGTCCTTCCTCTGTTTATCCAACTTAAAACAGAACCGGTGACGTCGGTGGAGAGTCTCTCGTATGACACCTTAAGTCCTACCCTTTCCTGTCCTATGACCGGCGTCTTTCGATTCTACGTGTAGGTTCATTACTGTAGTTACTCGGGTTCACGATTAAAGTAATTGAACTGTACATACTGAAAGAAATTAATTGTCATTAGAAAACATCATGACTGATGGACCGAAAACACCGTTTTGGAGGATATATATGACCGAGGAGGGAATGGAGAAACCTCGTCAGAGAGTCTCTATGGACTCTCTAACAGAAGATCCGAATTTAGAAGTCAAAACAAGTCACTTATTTTGTATTAAGAGTTGAGAATCGAACACGTACAAAAAAGTCAACTATAATTATTATAAGTGAAAGTATCAAATAATATGACAACTATTTCTTACATCAGATATGATAAAGATAAATAATTACAAAAAGAACACGGAAGTATTTACTAGTTGAAACAGTTCTAATGTACCAACAAACTCTTGTTTCCTACAAAAGATGAACAGTCTCTACAGAAGACACTGATTGTAGTTATATTACTTAGGTCACTAAGAAATTAAAATTTTATCAATTTACAAGTTAAAAAACGAAAATTAAAAGTACTCAGTGAAACAAACATCATACGGGAACATCTGTCGTATGACATGAACCTTGAATATAGGTAAATCAGCCTATTTGATAATAAAATTAATGACTCACGTAGACGACGATTCAGTGAAGTCAGCACAGACTGAGACACGCTGGGGTACCTGACGTCGGAAGTCCGAGGAGGAAGGTACCCTAAAAGGTTCGTTCTCATGACCTCACCCCACGGTAACGGAAGAGGTTATATATAATATTTTACAAAGGACAAAAAGTCTCGAAAAGAACTAGTGGGAAAACAGAAGTTAGAAAACGAAAATACATTACAAAAGTGAATATCAGGAGAGGTGATGGTTCAATTAAACCTTCCATCTGTCATTTGAAAATCAAGTTGACCCAGAATAAAATCGAAACTTTTACGTAAGAATTCGGAGTTAAAGAGATTAATATTTTATTATTTGGTAAAGATTACTACGTTGGATCCATTCAACTCTTTTACTAGTGTAAGTTAAAAGTCGGGGAGTGTGACGGGTTCTAGACTGTGAAAGGTCAAAAACAATGACACTATACCTTTCAAACAGGGTCAATGTACAATATTAATATGATAAAAAAGTAATAGATAAAAGATTGTTCTTAATATAAACGTAATAAAACATTGGTATAAATGTATAATTAAACCCAAATTTGGATAAAAAAAAATAGTAAAAAGTCAAAAAAAAAAAAGTTTATAAAAAGATCCTTCTTGTGTATGACTGAAAGGGGTAGATATCTTTTGGAATAAAAACGAATCGACGAATATACTAAGAAGGAAATAGGAGTTTATACTCTTACAGGTGGTTTTTATACCATCTATGACTAACATAAAGTGATTAATATGGAGTAGATTTCACTTGGGAAAACTATAGGCCTATGTCAAGAAGACAAGTTATTTTTACAAAAGTTAATATAGGAATGTTGTATTGAGTCTACAGGGGTTCAAAATAGAAGGATGTCGATACTTTCAAGTGTAAGTTTAGGATGGTGGTTTTTATTCTGACGAAGGAGGGAGACTTAACACTAGTAAGTCCTCCAAGGGTATCGTCATCATTACGAATGATTCCGTCTCAACGGTTAAATACATTTCGGGGTAAAAAGAAAAAGTGTTACTATTCCAACTACGATCCCCGTAAGCGACCAGTGGTCTCGTTGAGACTCTAGTTCAATGTCAGGACAAACAATTAATACATATTTAAATCCGGGTATTAACTCTCGAGATTCAGAGTCACAGAAGTTAACATTTTAACCTGATTAATACTATGGTATCGATATCCCAGTAGTAGATTTCCGTATTATTCAATTATGTATGTAATATGGATTGCGACAGGGACCACTTAATGTCCGTTGAGTATTTGTAACTAAAATGAATTTTAATAATGTACCACGAGATTGAACTTGTTGAAGAAAGGAAACAAGTCAGAACATATTGGTCCGGTCCGAGATAGAAGAGATACCATTTAAGTAAGAATCTTTGTGCTGACATGAAGGGTGTTACAACGAAAACCAGTCATCAGAAGGGGTGTCGAGTGGTGAGTCCCAGACTCAGGAAATCTTTACGGACATACATAGATTGAGTAGAACAAGTACACAAGTAAACACAAGTTTCTGATGTTCACACATTGAGATCTGATCTGGAGAAATGTCTTGAAGTCTACAGCTCTAGATCGACGTATGAACTATAGAGGTAAACTATATATGTTTATCCATCGAGTCCGAATTGTACTGTTTGGGTTTTGATAACCAAAGGTGGATGGGTGTTTAAACGAGGATGGGGGATGAAGTAGTACAAGGGGTATAGTCATTTGTTGTGGTCGTTACAAAAAAATTGAAGTAAATACCACGGAGAAAAAGTGTATTAAAAAATTGACATTTAATATGAAAATAAACGACCGAAAGACCCATCAAAAGGTCGAGAAAATAAAGTAATTGATAAGTAGAGATAGAACAGGTAACTCCAAAGATTAAAGTGACCTTTATATAAAAAGGAAATTCTACATGTTAAACTGAGATATCAAAGAGTAAGTATTTCCTAATAAATCAGTCCGTATCAGACGAAAGTAGGACCCTAAATTTTAAGGAGGTTTTCACCGAAATGTGAACTAATACACTCCATGGTCTACAATTATAAGGATTGGTTAAAACAATTATTACAGAATTTAACATCTTGATCGTGATATTGTTAAACCAACGGTGTACATTTCCCGTATCAAAACCTTCCCTCGTGTTTTTAACTACATGGACCTTTCTTTTTCCCGTTCCCCTTAGAAGAGTTACCGACACCCCTTTCTACTGAACGACGTTTCGTTCGGGTAATAAAATTCGTGGTACTTAGATTCTTATGTTTCGACTTTCATATGACCTCTAATTGATGAAAATACGTTTTATTGGAAGTCAATCTACTTCTTTGTAAAAAGTTCAATTGTACTTACTTTAAAGTTTTTATACTCTCCCTATATTTTATAAGAAATCCTAGGGTCCAGAATGCTCGGTTCAAAGTACGATAAAGGTAGGTATTAAGAATATCTTCTTACGACATGGATTCATTCCTCAAAGATGGAGGAAAGGTTCGTAAGTGAAATTTCCTAGGTAGATGGTGAGACGATTGGGTATAACGGACCATATGTATGTGTCGTTCAACTGGAAATACAGATACTTTTAGAATTTCTTTAGTTCATTTTCTTAGTAAAATTTTTCTGTATTCTTTTTTTCTCATGTATATGAAAGACATTGTCAGATCTTTTACCAAGGGTTTCTATACCAAGGAATATGAACCTAGATATTTACAATAGAATGAAAGCGCACACGTACGTACGATTCAGTGATGTCAACACAGGCTGAGAAACTTTGGGATACCTGACATCGGGTGGTTCGAGGAAACAGGTACCCTAAGAGGTCCGTTCTTATGAGCTCACCTAACGGTACGGGAGGAGGTCCCCTAGAAGGACTGGGCCACTAGTTTGGACGTAGAGAATACAGAGGACGTAACCGTCCGTTTAACAAATGGTGATCGTGGTGGACCCTTCGGGTAGAATCAACGTTTCCTCAGAAAAGTCTATACAAATTCAATTTTTAGAATAGGACGACAATAGATCCGTTTAAGATTTATGTTAATGTGACAAGAATACTCTCTTCGTCTCTCTCTAAACGGACTCTCTCTTCTCTTCCGTTACACTGATATCTCCGTCTCTTACCCAGTACCAATGTTCGGTTCCTCACGACCGTCGGTGGTCTTCGATCTTCTATTTTCTTTGTAAAAGGAGACTTCGGAGACCTCTTTTGTATAGGGACGACTGTAGAAGTAAAGACTGGTGACTTTTACTCGAGTATAAATACTTGAGATTTTGACACTCTTTTATGTAAATAAGAAAATTCAGTGATTAAAACACCATCAAACAGTTTGTCAGGACGACGACGATTCAGTGCAGTCAGTACAAACTGAGACCCGCTGGGGTATTTACCGTCGGGTGGTCCGAGGTGGTAGGGACCCTAAGAGATCCGTTCTTGTTACCTCACCCAATGGTAACGGAAGAAGTTACGTACTTTCATTTTTCACTTTCAATTCAGCGAGTCACCACAGGTTGAGAAACGCTGGGGTACCTGACGTCGGATGGTCCGAGAAGACAGGTACCCTAAAAGGTCCGTTCTCATAATCTCACCCAACGGTAATGGAAGAGACAGTTTGTCACGATCCTTTAATGTTATGAGTGTGTATTGCATAATTGTATCTCGTCCTTCGTTATTTTGGTCACTTTCACAAATTTCACAATCAGCGAGTCAGTACAGGTTGGGAAACGCTGAGATACCTGACATCGGTCGGTCCGAGGAGACAGTTACCGTAAGAGGTCCGTTCTTATGACCTCACCCATCGGTAAGGGAAGAGGTCCCCTAGAAGGACGGGGTCCCTAGTTTGTACGTAGAGGACGGAAAGGACGTGACGTCCGTCTAAGAAATAACGACTCAGTGGCCCCTTCGGGGAGTTACAACATTCCTATGTTATTCTTCTCCCGGTAGACATTTCATTCTACACCCGGGAATGGTCTGTGACCTAGAAGGATGTGTGACTAGAACCTGAAAAGTCGTAGATCTTAACACTTTTTATTTACAAACGACAAATTCAGTGTTCGGTGTACCAGATACCATTAAACAATATCGTCGGACTTGATTCTGTTGTTGATTACTGGTATACACTCTCATGGTTACTTCTTTGTCCGTCGTCCTTTGCTCCAACGACTTGTAGTTTAAAACCTTTTTAAGTCTTTATCAAGAGCCCTTTAAGTTCTTAAAGGGTTCTTCCACTCGAAGGGACCACCGAGTCTCCAATTTCGCAGACTGAGGTTACGTCCTCTGGACCCAAACTAGGGACCCAGTCCTTCTAGGGGACCTCTTCCTTTACCGTTGGGTGAGGTCATTAGAACGGACCTCTTAGAGTACCTCTCTCCTCGGACCATCCGATGTCAGTGTTTCTCAGTCTGTGCTGTCTCGCTGAAGTGAGTGAAGTGAACCCTTTAAGTCTGAGTAACTTAGAAGACAAGTATTATTAAGACGACGTTATACATAATCAAATGTGAAACCTTCAGTTTTTCAAAAAAAAATTTTCCTTGGATTTTAGATTGACTATGTCTTACTATCGTACAACCGAGTACTTTCGTGATAACCTGTAGTAAGTCAAATGGTACGGTAAAATCTTTAACCCTTTGATTCCATGTATTACCATTTGGTTAAACAGATTACATTAGATCAATCGATCGAAGTCCAGACTTCCATCATTAAAGCTAGAGGACTGAGAAATCAAGTCATGGAACGACTGTTTAATTTTACACCTTTCTACTCCTTATACTCTTTACCAGAGTCTTTATAAGATAATCTATAATAATACCGAGAGAACAATACCAGTAGAATTAAACTTAAGACAAAGGAATAAAACGTGTCAAGACACCCGACGGTAGGGCGTACCCCCATCTTCCTCTTCCTATTCCCAAGTTTTATCTCAGTTAGGAGATTGGGGAATGAGTGTCAAACGACTAAGTCGATGAATAAGTTAAGTTTAAAAAAAGTCGATCGTATACAATATATAGTGACTATCATCATAAATAAACTCCTTTTGTTTTATAATAACTTTTATACTAGAACGAAAGGGATCTTCTATGTGGTCTCCTTTTTACAGGTCTAAAATGTTTCGTTACGGTATTAAAATATCGTTAATTGTGGTGTTTGTTTTTCTTTGTTCATCTTTAAAACGGTACTTTACTAGTCAGGAAACCTCATGAGTACGTTATTTGACTAATATATTAGGGTTCTACTTTTCACCTACCTTACTTAGATCTTTTCACAACATGTTGTTTTTATTATCAAAATGAGTTATTATCTTGTGTGAATAAACAGTTCTTTTTGATACGAAAGAGACTGAGGGTTGTAGACACACTGATTTAAGACTTATAGTAATAGATATAATTGGTAGGTCCCCACCGTCGTTGGGAGTCTAATTTAAAAGATACAGAGGGATGTCACTGATGAAGGATTTCTTTGGGTAACAGGAAGCAAAAGGAGAAATGAAACGAGTCCTGACATCATTCTGTACTGACCTCCTTCCTGACTAATACTTCATTCCTTTCACTACTGATGTCTACGGTGACAGATCAGATTTTAGTCTTCGTCGAGGTAGGCTCGGGGTTGAGAAGTGATGAGAGGATAGGGAGTGGAGGACTGTTTGTCCATGTGAGTTCATTTTAGTACGACGAGTAGAGTCTTGGGTTTAAGGAAAAGATTTTAAAATTTTAAATTTTTTATTTTTTATTTTAAATTTTTTTTTTATTTTTATTTTTTTTTCAGGGGTTTATTAATCCAGGTCAAAATTGTTATTATCACACACGAGTCAGTAAAGTCAGTACAGGTTGAGAAACGTTGAGGTACTTGAGATCGGGTGGTCCGAGGAGACAAGTACTTTAAGAGGTCCGTTCTTAAGACCTCACCCAACGGTAAAAGAAGAGGTCTCCTAGAAGGACTGGGTCCCTAACTTGGGCACAGAGGACGTAACGTCCGTCTAAGAAATGAGTTAACAACTAGTTGATAACAAGTTACTTTTAAATATATATATATTGAACTAAATTAGGAATGGTACTATGTAATTCAATCTAAAATAGTAGGAATAAACTATAATAATTCAGTACACAAAATGAAAAAACACATAGAACAGTGTTTAATGGTTTTTATAACACCGAGTTTTCTCGTATTGAAATAAGAGAGTGTCAAGACCTCCGGTATTTAGACTTTAGTAAAAGTCACCAGTTTTTACTTCTACAGTCGTTCTGGTACGAGAGAGATCACCGAGGTCTTCTTTTAAAAAGAAAAGAGGAAGTCCGGGACCACCGACGGTCGTGAGGAACCGACACCGGTGTATTGAGGTCAGAGATGAAGGTACCAGTGGAGTGGAAGAGGAGAAGACATTAGTTTATAGGGAGACGAAGAAATATTCTTACGTACACCAGTATAAATCCCAGATGGACCTATTAGGTCTTATTAGTAAAGTGGAGTTCTGGAAAATGAATTAGTGTAGACGTTTTCTTTCCTTCTTCCATCATTTCAAGGACCCCAGTTGTCGTGTGTTTTTTTCTGTATATATAACTATGAACCTTCATACTCAGTTCTTTATCTTCCACGGTAGGAAGAATTCGGAGAATCTTAGGAGGAATATGAACGAGGATCGGAGGTGGGACGACGTCGGATATGGTATTCTGGACCTCTGTACAGGTTTACAAATATGGATCTCCATATGAGGGGTGTTATTGATATAACGTTCTTCTAAAATGAATCACAATATCTAAACACAAGGGGTTTTAATATTCAACTTCAGGGATTAAAGGATCTTAGACTGGAATAAAACTTTCTCAACTTATGTATTAATCAATTCTACTTGTCCTATCGGGATTAGGTTATCTGACAACAGAAATATTTTTCTTTCAGTCCACTTCTCTTTCTCTGCTTTGTCTCCCTTCTACTACACTTATGTATGCTTCTTGTAGTAGATATTCCGTTACTTACGATTTCTAACGTTCGTTTGAGGGTCTTCGATCCTCTCTCCGTACCTTGTATAAAAGGAAGTGTCGGGAATCTTTGTGACACTAGAGTCTAAAGATCGGGTGTCTTGTCACTTTGTTATTTAAAAACAACAAATTGGGTGAGTTAAGTACTATGAAACAATACCATCGGGATCCTTTGATTGTGTCAATCACATCCAAATTGAAAATATCTTTTATCTGGGAGTTTGTATTTGTGTTATCTTTAAATAAATAGTAAGTACACTGTAAGGTTCCACTCATAAAAACCAAACTCCGACACAGAGAAGGTGCACTATAAAGTTCCTGGGTCTCTGGAAGGTAGGAAATTAAAAGAGTGATACAGAGTAATAGCAGACATATATCCATGGGTTTTCCCTTTCTCGTACCTCCCCTTTTGGGTAAAGAATTTTTACAACCGGGGTTTTACAGTATGTAGTAAAGACATATGTAAAGCTACCACTCTTGAGTCAGTGTACCATCGTAAATTGACGTTCCTTCCGACCTTTTCGTCAAATAGCCACACATATCCTACTCCTTCTCTCACTAAAAACCACTTTTCAATCAGAGAACGATGTACAAAGTAGTCCTTTAAACCTCTAATGTCAAGTTTCTTCCAAGACCCCAACCGGAGTCTTTGAGTAAGTATATCAATCGAAGGGAAAATACTGACTATATGTATTAAACTCCTTTGTTCGGAGTTTTCTTGAGGGATTTCTTTTAAAAGAAATTTTTAAAACCAAATGATGAACTAAGTAAGAAAATTCTGAAAAACTCGTAGATGATACCAGTCCGTTATGGTTTTGTCGACTCTTGTTCTATTTCAAGAACTGAGGTATCAGAAATGTAAGATTACCTTCCTCTTTAAATTATGTGGTTGTCTATATCTTATACAGCCCACGTCTATTCATGACACACCTTCTTAAATTTTTCGTTCGATCCTTATACACTTTACTGTCTTCATCTTACGACAAAATATATACAAGCAGTATCTTCGACAGAGACCGTTTCACTATCTACAGACTTGTTTTTGTCTCAATCGATATACCTACGGAACCTCTTATAAAGTCCGACTTTTCTTTTGATAAAGGTTTTGGTACTATACACTCACACAAATTCTATAAAATACCGATATTTCTTTTTTCCTTACCGTACTTGTTCTCCTTCTCTGTATTCTCCACTCCAGTCTCTTTATGTATTCCTGTCTGGTTCCTCCCGGTATCTCCAGTACAATTCTCAAAACGTTTAATCAGATACACACTTTACCTTTGACAAATACTCGAAACTCGACTTTTCACCGTTCGAGACTGTAAAAATTTCCTATAAAGTTCCATGACACACCTCTTCTTTATCTCCGTGATCCTACGTTCGTCTTTTTTATCAATCTTCCAATACTGTTATTAGGTCCCCTCTATACCGTTACCTAATTCGGTCCTACCATCACCCCCTGGACCATTCTTCACTAACGTAAAACCTATACAACAGTTTCATATCACATTATGTATGTTTTTATAAAATGGATCTAGGGGAGACGTTGGGTTACGTGAGTAAAGGGTCGATGACTCTTATGACTACTGACTTCCCAGTATAATCGTAATAGATCTCTGATTACTTTAACCCGAAGGGTCAACCACGATCACCACTTCTCGGGTGAACGGTTACGTCCTATGAATTCTATACACCCAAGTTAATGACCCAGTCCTTTTAAGTAATACCCCCCTACGTACCGTTGGGTGAGATCATAAGAACGGACCCCTTAAGGTGTCTTTTCCCTCGGACTACCCGATATCAGGTATTCCGGTGTTTCTCACCCTGTACTGACTTCGTTGAATCGTACGTGCGTGTGTCTCTGAGTGCTTTGATGAAAAGAGTTCCAGTGTGGGGGAGGATCCACGACCAGACGTCTATCACGGACCCGTTACATCCCTATGTTTCGGGAACTGGGGGAAATATAGATAATGTAAATTGAATAAATCAGAGGTTGACTATTTATAGGTGTAACGAAGTTTGAGAACAGAATATATATTCATGGTGTCACCTGACGAAACATACACGGGAAACTTCTCGGACATATCCCTTATAAAACCCTAATATAGGGTATCAACTTAAAGATATAATCTTATCTAAAGGAAATTTAATACAGTCTGAAGACGTGTTTTACTGATGTTATTTGATAGACCTGTAGTCATTACGGACTTCCAAGGATATAAATGACTAAAGACAGTTATTTTTTACCGTTGGGTGAGGTCATAAGAACGGACCTTTTAAGGTACCTGTCTCTTCGGACTACCTGGGATCAGGTACCTCAGTTTTTCTCGACCTGTGTTGACTGGTTGACTCGTGTTGTCTTTCACTGTCTACCAACAGGAAAGCACAAGAAAGTGATGATGTCCCACTTTGTACATATGATAGTACATTCTTTACTTAGCGGTCAGATGCAGACTACGTCCTATGCCCTACGATCCCCAACCACGTGCCCCTACTGGGTCTCTCTACAATACCCCTCCCTCCACCCTCCGCCCAAGTATAAACCCTTGCGTACGTGTGGGCACCACCTAAGTACAGTTACATACCGTTTTGGTTATGTCATAACATTTCATTTTATTTCATTTTATTTCATTTTTATTTTTAAATTAATATATATATATTGGTATATTATACCATCCGAAATGTTTTTTTTTTCCTAAAGTTAATCCTAACTTTAAATATCTAACTCCTAACTAATCAGTTGTGACAGGGTACGGTATTTCAGACATTTTTATCAACTTTTGATTCTGTTCTCGTAACCGAAACCATTAATATTCTATTAATATTATTCGTTACTGTTATGTTATAACTGTTTAGTTAGGTCCAAAGTTTTAACTTACCATTTTTTTTTTTTTTAACTTACCATTTTTGAAGGACTCCATGATTGTAAAAGTTTTCAATATCTTATTTCCATGTCTTCGGAGTCGATTCACTGTCAGTGTATTAAAAATTACTTCTCTTAATGTGACATATCATTTTTATTTCCTCTCGTGTTTAGAAACTTCTTATATTTAAATAGTTACCAAACAATTATTATTTTCCCCTTTTACCTGTGCTAAAGTAGAATACTTTCCTTTTTTTACTTCTCCCATAGACTATTTTGCCCTGTACGATTGACCACCGTTGTAAAACGTAAACCTACACAGTTAAATTCAGTTTCGGTTCGTTGACTCCTGGTAAACTTTACTTTCTTTTACACGGAAACGAAAAATCCTATTTATCATACCCTAAACTAGTATAGCGCTCAGGTGGGGAGGATGGTCAGAGTGACACCAAGTTAGAAATACAGAAATTGATATGGCATAGAAAAGACTTTCCAGAGTCAGAAAAAGTCGCGACCAACAAGACGTCTAACAGTACTTTCCTCTACTCGAATCCGGGGGAGATGAGACGGTAGAACCGGTGAGAGGTCTTGTTTATGATACTTTACCGACGTAACGTGATTAAAAGTCGTACCTAAATTCCGATATATATATATATATGTGTGTGTGTGTGTGGTTTTATTATAAAGTTATTTTGGTATCGTAATAACACAGTTCCTCTGGTCCTATAATTTTACGTAGATTATAAGAACATAGTCTAAGTAATGACACTGAGAGTTTATCCATGAGACCGGAGAAGACTAGTTCTAGTACATCTTCCCTCCTTTTATACTAAGTCAAGTCAAGTTAGTGGGTTAGCACAGGCTGAGAAACGATGGGGTACTTAGCGTCGTGCGGCCCGGAGGGACAGGTAGTGATTCAAGGTTTCAAGTGAGTTTGAGTACAGGTAACTCAGTCACTACAGTAGGTCGGTAGAATAGGAGACAGTAGGGGAAGAGGAGGACGGGGGTCAGGGTCATAGTCTCAGAAAAGGTTACTCAGTTGAGAAACGTACTCCACCGGTTTCATGACCTCAAAGTCCAAGTCGTAGTAAGGAAGGCTACTTGTGGGTCCTGACTAAAGGAAATCCTACCTGACCAACCTAGAGGAACGTCAGGTTCCCTGAAAGTTCTCGGAAGAGTTTTGTGGTGTCAAGTTTTCGTAGTTAAGAAGTAACGAGTCGAAAGAAGTGTCAGGTTGAGAGTGTAGGTATGTACTGTTGACCTTTCTGGTATCGGAACTGATCTGCCTGGAATCAGCCGTTTCATTACAGAGACGAAAACTTATACGATAGATCCAACCAGTATTGAAAGGAAGGTTCCTCATCCACAGAAAATTAAAGTACCGACGTTAGTGGTAGACGTCATTAAAACCTCGGGGGGTTTTATTTCCGACTGTGACAAAGGTGACAAAGAGGTAGATAAACGGTACTTCACTACCCTGGTCTACGGTACTAGAATCAAAAGACTTACAGCTCGAAATTCGGTTGAAAAAGTGAGAGGAGAAAGTGAAAGACACTATTCCCACCGTGATAGACGTATAGACTCCAAAAACTATAAAGAAGGCCGTTAGAAGTAAGGTCGAATACGAAGAAGGTCAGGTCGTAAACAGTACTACATGAGACGTATATTCAATTTATTCGTTCCACTGTTATATGTCGGAACTGTATGAGGAAAAGGATAAACCTAGGTCAGACAACAAGGTACAGGTCAAGATTGACAACAAAGGACTGGACGTATATCCAAAGAGTTCTCCGTCCAGTCCACCAGATCATACGGGTAGATAAAGTCTTAAAAGGTGTCAAATAACACTAGGTGTGTCAGTTTCCGAAATCATGTTAGTTTATTCGAGAACGGTAAAGATACAATAAATCTAGAAGACATACCTTTCAAGGATATGTGGGGACTCTCAGTATGTCTTTTAAATGTCCTTTCGTATACCGTGACAGGGGACTTTATTTGAAAGGGTTTAAATTCATTGCAATTTCAATCGATAAAAAAACAATGTAAAAAACCCTAATAAAAGATTTGGCCTCTTACGATGGTGAGAATATTAAAAGTATTGATCATTCAGTATAAGAAACGATAAGATTTGGAAAAGTCACATTTATAGTACTCAGTTTTACTTACAATAAGACCTCTTTTTAGCCTTCGAAGCAACGTAAGGAAAATATTTTAGATGAAAAATTTGTTGAAAGTAAAAACGATTACTTTCCTTTGTGAGTATCCGGTTAATTCCAATACTGTTTCACATACAAGATTCAGGTTTTATATAGAACTAATTACTTTCCACCGAATTTTAATAAGTACTTTCGTACTGATAAAGTTCATCTTCTTAGTTATAGGACCCTAAAAATTTTAATAATAATAGTTTTGAGACACGAGTCCTAGTTCCTCTTTTTAGGTTTATGTAAGAAGGGTTGGTTAGTATATACTGTCGGGGGTGAAGGTTGAAACGATACGGTTGTCAGAGACTAGTTTTATATCCTCTTCCAAACAAAAAGAGGGTGAGACATTTCGAAAAGGTGACTACTAATGAAAACCTAGATACAGTTTATATTCACTACTATCGACTGGGGGAAGGATATCGTTTGAGACTTATTTATAAGAGACGAATAAGAGTAAACCCACCAGAGCCAATAAAGGTGTTTCGTTACTTAGAACTAAACCAGGGGGTATAGTTTACCCCGTAAAAATTAAATTACGGAAAATGGGGTTCCCTTTTCTTTAAGATATGTGACGTTAGACGAGGGTCTAGGTCTACGAACCAAAGTTCAAAGTGAATGTCTCTCTATAAATAGAATAAAGAGTTATGTCAATACGACAAGAGTAAAAAGAGAAAATAGATAAGATAGATACGTAGACCTTATCTCCTGAGGTTTCGTACTCGTACACTATGGTAGAATTGATCTTGAAGATGGGAAATGAGGTTTTAAAACCCCCTTCTCCATATACTGTCATTACCTGTTATCCGTCTCAAGTACCGACGGAGTAAGTACTCTACTGTATGTCTATTATTAGTATAATTACTTCCATGTTCTACGACTGAAAAATTTCATTGATAATGTGACCACTATTAGTGGTACTTTATTACCGATTATCACACACAAGTTATTGGTGAATTTATTCCATCTGTTAAAGAAAAAAGATTAACTAATCAGTCTTTTTACTAATCCTATGTCTCAACAATTATTTATCAATTGTACATTTTCAGATATATTTTGGAAATAAACCCCCCAAGGTCTTAGTGACATCTACCACTAACATCGGTACTTTAATTTTCTGTGAATGAGGAACCTTCCTTTCAATACTGGTTTTATCTATCGTATAATTTTTCGTTTCTGTAATGAAACGATTGTTTCCAGGTAGATCAGTTCCGATACCAAAAAGGTCATCAGTACATACCTACACTCTCAACCTGACACTTCTTTCGACTCGTGGCTTCTTAACTACGAAAACTTGACACTACAACCTCTTCTGAGAACTCTCAGGGAACTTTACGTTCCTCTAGGTTGGTCAGGTAAGACTTCCTCTAGTCAGGATCCAAAAGTAACCTTCCTTACTACGACTTCGACTTTGAGGTCATGAAACCGGTGGAGTACCCTTCTCAACTGAGTAACCTTTTCTGGGACTATGACCCTCTCTAACCCCCGTTCTCCTCTTCCCCTACTATCTCCTACTCTACCGACCTACCGTAGTGGCTGAACTACCTGTACTCAAACCCATTGAGACCCTCAACCACTACCTGTCCCTCCGGACCGTACGACGTTAAGTACGCCAACGTTTCTCAGTCTTTGCTGACTCGGTAACTTGACTTGACTTGACTTGACTTGTTAGTCAAAATTGGTATTTTGTGCCAACTGTCAAAGTTGCGTTTCTTTAAGTATATTCCTGGGACTTCTGGAGAACTGATATCGTTACTTCGTTCCTCTTATGGGACTGTAATGTTCTATGGGTCACCCTTACTATAATCCTGAGAAATACAGTTAAGAAGTATTTTTAATTACTTTTCTTTTATAGAGTATTGTAAGGTTTATTTCGTGAGAACGTCTCGTTACAATCGATTTGTGTGTGTGTGTTTGTGTGTGTTGTACAAACACACACACTCAAGGACACGTTCACACGTGTATTCCACCCACCTTACCGCCCCACCCCCCCTCCCTCTTGCTTGTGGTTGTCTTCTTTGATAATTTTGTCTCTAAGTCATATACACTTACTAAAAAGAACGTTTATAGAGACTCGAGAGGATGGTGTTTTTGTTAGTCAACAAATTACACTGTTAGTGAAAAGGACGGTCAAGTCGTTTCGGACTTTGAGTGTTGTCTTTACTTAAGGATACAAGATTTCCGAAAGAAGTGATAATTTTAAGTTCGGGGTCCTCTAGAATGGTGACATTTCCATTACCCTTCTTGAATCCGTTCAATGAATTGAAGAGACTCGTAGTCAAATCATTTTATATTTTATCTTTAATACGATAGACGGATTATTTCTTCAACATTCCTAACTTACTTTATTACGTACACATATGTACATGGATATCTGTATACGTACGATATCTGACTTATAAACAGTCAAGTCAAGTCAAGTCAGTACAGGTTGTGAAACGCTGGGGTACCTGAGGTCGTACGGCCCGAAGGGACAGGTAGTGGTTGAGAGTCTCGAACGAGTCTAAGTGCAGGTAGCTCAGTCACTTATAAACGTTGGAAGGGGGGTTTAATTGGACAACTTCGGATTTTGGGTCACACTATCATAAACCTCTACATACCGTTTTGGTTATGTTATAACATTTCATTAATCGGAGTTTAATTTTATTTATTTAAATTTAATTTTTTTCGTTAGTCTGGTATATTCAGTAATTCAGTCTATTCCGGGAATATTTTATCCCGGGTCGCCCAGGAAACACGGAAGATAGTACACTCCATATAAAGGTGAATACTTGTTCCTTTACACGAAAGGAGTCTGTGTCCTAAACTACCACGGAACTAGAGTCTGAAGGTCAGAGGTCTTGATTACTCTTTATTAGAACAAATATTCGGTGGGTTAACCACCATAACAATGTCCTGAGACTTACCTGATTCTATCACACTTAGTGCTAACCGTCTCACATACGAGTCATTTACTACTAGAGTTTGTCACGTTAAAACGGGTTGACAAATGGGAAGAGTCCATAGAAGTCTATGCATTTATGAGAACTTAAAACGTACGTTGTTCGGAAATTGAACGAGGACGGAAGAGTGGAGACAATAGTAGGAAATAACACATACTTAAGTTTAGGAAAAGATTCTTCGATATGACTACTCCCTAATTCCGACACTCTTATACCTTACAGAAGTCCCGTCTTTTCGATGATTCCCTTTCCGGTCCTGTATATTTCCAACGTACCTGAACTTTTAAAACGGAACATTATGTATTTTATAGGAGTCTAAAAGAAAACAAGATATGTTGACGAAAGAACAGTAAGGTGATACTTACACCAATCAATCGAATACTATATGGAATTAGTCCTAAAATGTGAGGTCTCCTTCAATAAATTCGTAGAGGTTTTACCTATATTTATTTTATAGGACTCCTATACAATTGGTTGTATTCCTTGCAACTGTTTTTTAAAAGTAACTACTTTATTTACGACAAGTTCTATACATAAACCAATCCTGTAACGAGTCTCTTCCGTTACCGTTGGGTGAGGTCATGGGAACGAACCTTTTAGGGTATCTGCCCCTTCTGACCATCCGACGTCAGGTACGAGATCCTCAGCCTGCGTTGACTCGTTCGCTGAAGTGAAAGTTAAAAGTGAAAGTACGTAACCTTTTCCTTTACCGTTAGGTGAGGTCACAAGAACGGACCTCTTAGGGCCCCTACCCCCTCGGACCACCCGACGGTAGATACCCCGACGTGTCTCAGACTGTACTGACTTCTCTGCGTCGTCGTCGTCGTCGTCGTCGTCCTGTAACGAATCCAGTGTGACGGGGACGTCATTGTTCTAAAGTTTTAGACTGTTCGAGTCGTTGGATTATCAAGACTACGATAGGAATTCCTCATTTCAAGGTTTGTAACCAAGACACAGTGAAATAACGTACATTCTGGGAAGGGACTCGATAGATGTTTCGACCGACTAGATTGGTAGTACACTATCGGTCTCCTTCATTGTCGTCTCTCATCCTGAGGGGGGACTTGATTTTCTTGTCCATTTTATTAACAAAGACGGATGAAAACAACTGTTCACATAGAAACCGTTTTAACCTAGACTCTAAACGAAAGTATAGTGGACTGTCTTTCTAACACCCCTTCGTTTGTATATTTCGTGGTTGATGAAGATTAAAGGTTTCCGATCACCTTTTACTATTTTCTTGGATCGTTAACGACTTACCTATTTAATTGAATCCAGTCAAACATTATGGACCACGTTTGTTCACCCATCAAAAATGGACCCATATCTAGGTTTCCTCCTTTGTTTAACTAAGGGTTTCCTCTATTTTAGACCTTCGATAATTCCCGCTTACTCGAAGAACTGTAAAGATTCAAAGGTGTAATATATTTCCCCTTTTATTTCGTTGAACCTCCCATAATTCGATCAGGTGTCCTAGTGTGACAATTTTCGTCCTTTTTCTTACCTCTGGTTTTTCAGTCGGATTGTATTCCCCTGTTACTACTGGTAAGACGACTTCCAAAACCGAACTGTAATCCTAAAAAGTCAAGTCAAGTCAGTGAGTCAGCACAGGCTGAGAAACGCTGGTGTACTTAGCATCGTGCGGTCTGGAGGGACGGGTAGTGGTTGAGAGTCTCAAGTGAGTTTGAGTGCAGGTAGCTCAGTCGGTAGAGTAGCAGACAGCAGGGGAAGAGGAGGACGGGGGTTAGGGAGGGTCGTAGTCTCAGAAAAGGTTGAGAAGGGTACTCCACCGGTTTCATGACCTCAAAGTCGAAATCGTAGTAAGGAAGGTTTCTTTAGGGTCCCGACTAGAGAGGGTCTTACCTGACCAACCTAGAGGAACGTAAAGTTCCCTGAGAGTTCTCAGAAGAGGTTGTAGTGTCAAGTTTTCGTAGTTAAGAAACCGTGAGTCGAAAGAAGTGTCAGGTTTAGAGTGTTGGTATGTACTGGTGTCCTTTTTGGTATCGGAACTGATTTACCTGGAAACAACCGTTTCATTAGAGAGACAAAAAAATTATACGACAGATCCAACCAGTATTGAAACGAAGGTTCCTCATTCGCAGAAAATTAAAGTACCGACGTTAGTGGTAGACGTCACTAAAACCTCGAGTTTTTTATTTTAGACTGTGACAAAGGTGACAAAGAGGTAGATAAAGGGTACTTCACTACCCTGGCCTACGGTACTAGAATCAAAAGATTTACAACTCGAAATTCGGTTGAAAAAGTGAGAGGAGAAAGTGAAAGTAGTTCTCCGAAAATTCAAGGAGAAGTGAAAGACGGTATTCCCACTACAGTAGAGGTATAGACTCCAATAACTATAAAGGGGGTCGTTAGAACTAAGGTCGAACACAAAGAAGGTCGGGTCGCAAAGAGTACTACATGAGACGTATCTTCTATTTATTCGTCCCACTTTTATATGTCGGAACTTCATGAGGAAAAGGATAAACCTTGGTAAGACAACGAGGTACAGGTCAAGATTTACAACGAAGGACTGGACGTATATCCAAAGAGTTCTCCTCCAGTCCACCAGACCATAAGGGTAGAGAAAGTCTTAAAGGGTTTCAAATAACACTAGGTGTATCAGTTTCCGAAACCGTATCAGTTATTTCGTCTTATCTACAAAAAGACCTTGAGAAAACGAAAAAACTACTACGTTGTCTACAACCGTTAAACTAGAGACCAAGGAGACGGAAAAGATTTTGTTCGAACTTGTAGACCTTCAAGTACCAAGTACATGACGACTTCTTACCGAACCTCTTAAAACTCGTAATGAAATGATCGTATTTCCTAAAAATTCTCCATTCTTTGTCCCTGAATATGGGACGAGTTCCATTTTTAGTATCCTTTATTAAACTGTTTCACTGTCTTTTTCCTTGAGACCGAGTCAATTACCTGTGATTTACACATCTGTAGTAATACATAATTTTTATTTTAAACTTTAAATCCGTCAGAGGGGTCCTTTATTCCGAATCTTGTATGAACTTCGTCGGATCTCTGGGGAAGTTCTACTTCTTCGGGAGAGGACGAGAGGTACTTTATAATTATCTATAAATGTTAGACAACTTTCTCCACCGAGTGTCAATTATATTACCTAAAATACCATTCACTCTCTACAGTTCTAGGTAGTCCGGGGTGACTTTGATGTCATCTTAGTCTTATGGTGTCGTTTACCTTGAGTATTCGTGGAGAGTGATTTTCCTGACGAAACCAACTGTATAATCCCTTTAATCTTGCGTCCTTACCTATCATCTACGGGATTTGAATCATCTATTTACGAGTATACTCTCATCTAAACAAAATCAGTGAGTTGACATCTTTTACCCCGTCATGTGATCGATCTTCTTTCGTCTCTATTAAAAACTCTCCTTTTTTTTTTCAGAACTTCCTATTTTGATCGTCCGTCAGTCTACTCTATCAATTCTTTCATGGTTCTTTTGTTGGAATCTAAGGTCTCCGTTATGGAGTGTCCCGTAGTATCTTCCGTCACTCCGAATCTCCATTCCAGGGAGGTCCGGTTTATTTGACTCGATTCGAACAGGGATTTATAGAGTACGACTTTCCATCATCGGTGGATTTTAATGTCATAACCGTCAGACCCTCACTTCATCCAGGACTAATGGGACATTTTAGGTTTTCCAGTCCTCTCCCTTAATCAAATGAACACCGAGGTTTCACTACTGATGAGACTTTTTCTGTCTTTACATTTTTATTTATTATTATTTTTATTTCTAAACCAATTATACCTACGTTACCATTACTTTTGATTCTAATTTGACCTTTGTTCATCGGTTCGTCCCTTTGACTTGACCATCTTCGGTCTTGAAATCTTACTTATTAACCTAACCTATCTAATTTTTTTATGGAAGTGGTAGGATTATACTATTTATTCAAATTATAAAAATACTAATACCAGTCTTCTGATTTACGGTTGTACAGTTTGACGGATGAAGTATCGTATATAAATTACGTTGACGATACCTTTCACTATACCGTCCAGGACCTTTTTTAATTTGTATCTTAATGGCATACTAGATCGTTAGAGTGAAGACCCATTAATAGGTTTCTTAAATTTGGTCTCAGAAGTTCTCTAGAAACGGGTAGGTATAGGTATCTTCGTAATAAGTATTATCGATTTACCACCTTCGTTAAGTTCACAGGTAGTTTCCTATTTACCTATTTGCTTTACACCAGTTAGGTTTGTTTCTTTATCATAGGTTGGAATTTTTCCTTCCTGTAAAGCTACATACGATATTGTACATACTTGGAACTCCCATAATACAATCCACTTTTTCGGTTAGTGTGGATGTCTACCTATCATTTGTATTCTTTTTTACGAGTTGTAGTGAATAATCTCTTGACGTTTAGTTTTGATGTTACTCCATAGTGGAGTGTGGCTAGTCTTACCGGTGGTAGTTTTTTGAATGTCTATTATCAACGACCTCTACTACACCTCTTCTCCCTTGGGAGAATGTGATAACCACCGTTATATTTAACTATGTCCGTGATATCTCTTGTCATACCTCTAAAGAAATTTTTAATCCTTATTTTGATGGTATGATGAGTCGTTTGGGTGATGACCCATATATGGGATTATTTTGGTCTCAAGATTTTCTGTGTACATGGGGTTACTAGTGACGTCGTTATAAATGTTATCGATCCTGTACTTTCGTTGGATCTACAGGTAACTGTTTACTTACCTATTTCTTACACCATGTATATATCGTTACCTTATAACAACGACAACAAGTCAACGGGTCAACCCAGACTGAAAAACACTGGGGTACCTGACGTCGTGTGTTCCAAAGGGACAGGGAGTGGTAGAGGACCTAAAAAGGGTTCAAGCACGAGTAACGTAGCCACCACGACAGGTCGGTAGAGTAAGAGACTGTGGGAGAAGAGGAAGAAGGGAGTTAGAAAGGATCGTAGGTAGTGTCTGAAAAGGTTACTCAATAGACAAGTGTAGTCTACTGGTTTTATAACCTCAAAGTCGAAGTCGTAATCAGGAAGGTCACTTATAAATCCCAACTATATGGAATTCTAACTGACCAAACTAGAGGAACGACAGGTTCCCTGAAAGTCCTCAGCAGAGGTCGTGGTGTCAAGCTTCTGTAGTTAAGAAACCGTAAGACGGAAGAAAAGCCAGGTCGAGAGTGTTGACATACACTGGTGACCCTTCTGGTATCGGATCTGATATGTCTGGAAACAGTCGTCCCACTACAGAGACGAAAAGTTGGATCTGAACGAAAGGACGGTTCTTCGTTAGTAGAAGACTAAAGTACCGACGTCAGTGGTAGGTGTCACTAGAACCTCGGTCCTTCTCCTTTAGACAGTGATGAAGGTGTAAAAGGGGAAAATAAACGGTACGTCATTACCCCGGTCTACGGTACTGGAACCAAAAAAACAAACAAACAAACAAACAAAAAATTATAAATTAGAATTCGGTCGAGAAAGTGAGTGGAGGAAGTGGGAGTAGTTCTCCGAGAAGTCAAGGAGGGGCGAAAGACGGTAATCTCAATATAGTAGGTGTATAGACTCCAACAACTACAAAGAGGGTGGATAGAACTAAGGTCGAACATTGAGTAGGTCGGACCGTAAAGAGTACTACACGAGTCGTATATCTAATTTGTTTGTCCCACTGTCGTCTGTCGGGACAGTATAGGGAAGAGTTAGAACTTGGTTAGTCAACAAGATATGTCTCAAGATTCACAACGAAGAACCGGGTGTAAATCATTCAAAGAGACTTCTGTCCATTCAACCAGACCAGAAGGATAGAGAGGTTCTCGAAAGGTGTCAAACAATACTAGGTGTGTCAGTTTCCGAAATCACATCAGTTACTTTGTCTCCCTCTACAAAAAGACTTTAAGGGATCAAAGAGATATTAGGTCGTTTACAACCGTTAAACTAAAGATCAAGGAGAAGGAAAAGATTTAAGTCGAACCTGTAGACCTTCGAGAACCAAACGTATTACGACTCCGGATCGTACGTTCTAAAATTTGTACTGGAATGATCGTACCCTCTACTGACGTTAACAGACTACCAATCGTGTAAGAAACCATGATGGGAAAACCCCTTAACTCTACTCCTAACTAGAAAAGGTCAAGACACCGGTGACGACCCAGAAGGTCTAGAAGACTGTATTATGTACGTTTCGGAACTGTCGTAGTAGGAAATCTGTAAACTTATCAAGACAACCTTAAAATTAGTATAGGTGATCGAAATAATTGTCGTCACGAAGAATTCTGGGGGAACTGAAGTGTAAGGTCTTACAGACCGAGACCCATTGATTCGTGTGGTAACACATTAGACCAAGTAATCCTAGAAAGAAGGTATGTCAAGAAGAGACATAAGAAAGGTAGTGAAGAACTAGAGGAGTCACAGATGACCCAGAGATGGTAAAAATACGAAATAACACGGATAGAAACCTGTCTTACGAGGGAACTACAAAAGTTAAAAGGACTTCTCTAACGATCAGAAAGAAAGGGGAAAACAAAAGAAGAAGACAATAATTTGTAACAAGTAACTTCCGGAAGAACAGAGAAGATCGATAAAAAAAAAATTTGAGACACGGATTAACGAACGGAGAGAGTAAACGAAAAGTGAAGAGAAGTAAGAAGGTGATAAGGATTTCGGAGAAGTCTATTGGTGAAACGGAACAACGATAATTCGGTATTTTTCCTTACTTAAACTCAGTCAAAATCACTCCACCTATTTGAATCTGGAACAATATGACTCACTTCATTCGGTCTTTTTCTTTTTGTTCATAGCACATAATTACATATGTATATATATATACCTTAGATCTTTCTACCAGGACTACTTGGATAAACGTCCCGTCGTTACCTTTATGCTATATCTCTTGTCTGAACACCTGTACCTCTCCCCCTTCCTCTACCACCCTGTTTACCTCTATCATCGTACCTTTGTATATATAATGGTACATTTTATCTATCGGTCACCCTTAAACGACATACTACGTCCCTCAAGTCGAGTCACGAGACACTGTTTGATCTCCCCACCCTACCCCACCCTCCAAGTTCTTCACCTGTATACATATGGATACCGACTAAGTACGGCTACATTCCGTCTTTAGTTGTGTAACATTTCGTTAATGAAAGGTTAATTTTCATAAATAAAATTTTTCTCATTTTGGGTCAGTGTTTTCTTATTTATTATACTATGGTAAACACTCGGTGGATCTCATCAATTTAAGTGTCATTGTTTTATATGTTATCATCAACGGTTCCCAGTCCCTCACATCCTTTACCTCTAAACAAATTAAACATGTCTCAAAGTAAAACGTTCTACATTTGAAGGACCTCTAGACAACGTGTTGTTATACTTACATGAATTGTTACGCCTTAATATGTAAATTTTACCAATTCTATCATTCAAAAATACAATACACGTAAACTAGTGTTACTTTTGTTTTGAGTTCCCCATTAATAATTCACTTGTAGACACATAAATGGTACGTTTAATTCTTTATTTTACAATGATTGTCTCTCTTTTTCTTTTTACGTATATAGATTATTAGTTGTTTTTACTTAATATATCCTTTGTTGGACTTTGAAGAGTTATATATTTTATAAAATTTCTGTACCTCCACTAGACATTTTGATATAGAGGTAAATTAAGAGATCCTATATACAAAATTTTCTGAACGTAATTAAAAATTAACAATTTCGTCACCCACAAGACCGATGTAATAGGTTTAGTGGTTACTTAATTAATTTAGAGGACTTTTTATAAATCGACATTAACTGAACGGATATACAAAGAATTGTATGGTTGACTTTTCCTTTCACTTAATTGGACTGTAGTAAAGACTTTCTTACACTATACGAAAGCAGAAGGAGGTCATCCCAATAGTTGAAATTTTTCGTTCATAAAATTACCTCTCTTACCTATTCCTTCCTCCGTTGTTGTCAGATGTAGTTAAATTTGATCGACAGCTCGTGTCATATGTTAATGACTGTCGGGTCATCAGTTCATAAATGAAATAAAATAAAAAATTATATTTAAATAAATAAAATTAACCTCTATTAATGAAATGTTATAACATAACCGAAACTGTATGTAACTGTACTTATACGGTACCCACATGTACACCAGGGGTAGGACTTATGGGGAGGGTGGAGGGAGGGGTAGAGTAGGGAGACCCAGTAGGGTCACGTGGTCGGGGCTCGTGGTATACAGTACGTAACTTGGACCTGACCGCTAATCAAAGTATATACTATTATTTGTACAAAGTTACAGTAAGAGGGTTTAGTAGGGTGGTAGTGGGAGAGGGTATCTCAGGTCTTTGTGACCACATGTGTAGACACAGAGAAAACGACAGAGCGTATGTCCCAATAGTAATGGTAGAAAGATTTAAGGTATATATACGCAATTATATGACATAACCACAAAAAGAAAGACCGAATGAAGTGAGACATATTATCCGAGGTCAAAGTAGGTGGAGTAATCTTGACTAAGGTTACATAAGAAAAATTACCGACTCATTATAAGGTAACACATATACATGGTGTCGAAAGAATAGGTAAGCAGACGGTTACCTGTAGATCCAACGAAAGTACAGGACGACAATATTTGTCACGACGCTATTTGTGACCCAGTAAGACCAAAGGAGTCACACATACGGGTCTTCACCCTAACGACCCAGTATACCGTCAAAATAAAGGTCCAAAAATTCCTTAGAGGTGTGACAAGAGGTCTCACCGACATGATCAAACGTAAGGGTGGTTGTCACATTCTTTCAAGGGAAAAGAGGTGTGGGAGATGTCGTAAATAACGAACATCTGAAAACCTATCGTCGATAAGACTGACTGCACTTTACCATGGAGTAACACCAAAACTAAACGTAAAGAGATTATTACTCACTACAACTCGTAGAAGAGTACACAAACAATCGGTAGGCATACAGAAGAAACCTCTTTACAGACAAATCAACAAACCAGGTAAAAAACTAACCCAGTAAATAAAAAGACCTTAACTCAACGTCCTCGACGAACATATAAAAACTCTAATTAAGAAACAGTCAACGAAGTAAACGATGATAAAAGAGGGTAAGACTTCTGACAGAGAAGAGAGACGAACATCAAAAGAAGTAACATGTTTTCGAAAAATTAAAATTAATCCAGCTTCAACAAATAAAAACGAAAATAAAGGTAATGAGCCCCTTCACCCAGAATTTCCTAGGACGACAAAAAAATACAGTCTCTCACCAAACGGATACAAAAGGAGATCCTCAAAATATCAAAGACCAGAATACAAATCTAGAAATTAGGTAAAACTCAAAAAAAAAAAAAAAAAACGACTAAAATATAGAACGTTGAAATGATATAAGTAACTAATGGAGATCATTAAAAGACCACCTTAGAAATCCCAAAAGAGACATCTTCTAGTACAGTAGACGTTTGTCACTCTCAAAATTAAGAAGAAAAGATTAGACCTAAGGTAAATAAAGAAAAAGACGAGACTAACGACACCGGTTTTTAAGGTTTTGATACAACTTATCATCACCACTTTCACCCATAGTAACAGAACAAGGACTCAAATCCCCTTTACGAAAGTAAAAAAAGTGGTAACTCCTATTCCTAACGACACCCAAACAGTATATATCAAAAATAATACAACTCTATACAACGAAGATAAGGACGAAAGACCTCCAAAAAAAAAAAAAAAAATTTAGTATTTACCTACAACTTAAAACATCGTCCGAAAGAGACGTAGATAATTCTATTAGTATACCAAAATAACTAAACACCTATAACTTCTTAGGAACGTATAGACCATATTTCGGGTGAACTAGTATTACATACTAGAGGATTTATACAACAATCTAAGACAAACGATCTTAAACAATTCCTAAAAACGTAGATAAAAGTAGTCAATATAACGGGACATCAAAATAAAAAAAAACACCGTAGAAACAGTCCAAAACCATAATCCCACTACCACCGGAGTAACTTACTCAAAACTTTAAATGTAAGGAGACGTTAAAAGACCTTCTCAAACTCATCTTATCTACAATCGAGAAGAGATTGAAAAACTATCTTAAGTCGACACTTCGACAGACCAGGACCCAAAACAAACGACCTTCTAAAGACTAATATCAAAGTTAAAGACACGAACACTACCCAGACAATTTTAATAGACAAAGAAGGACCAAGTCAAAACCTTCCAACATGTAAAGATTCTTAAAAAGGTAAAAAAGGTTCAACAGGGAAGATAACGGTATATCAACGACTATCATCAGAGAATACTAAGAAACATAAAGACACAACAGATAACACTAGAGAGGTAAAAGTAAAGATTAACACAAATAAACTAAAATGAGGAAAACAAAGAACTACTCAGACCGATTACTGAACAGTTAAAATAAACAGAAGAGTTTCTTGGTCGAAAACCGAAACAACTGAAAACGATACCAGAGAAAACAAAGAAAACGTAAATAAAGACCGGACCAAAAATTATAAATAAAGGTAGATGATTGCGACCCCAAGAAGTAAAGAAGGAAAAGATCAACGAAATCCACATCTCAATATAATAAATAAACACAAAATAGAACAAAGAACTCCATTCGGACATAACGATACTTAGAAGAGGAATCGTGACGAAAATGTCACAGGGTGTCCAAACCCCAACAAAACAAAGGTAAAAGTAAGTAAAGATACGTATAAAACTAAATAAAAAGCTAAAGAAGACACTATACAACCAATAAGTCTTCACATAACAAGTCGGAGGTATACAACCTTAAAACTTATCTAAAATAGGACATTAACTGTAGATTAGAATGACGTAATACCAGTCTTTTCTACGAACCTTGTTAAAGTTAGGAAAAATTAAATGGTTCCGATCTAATACCGGGTCCTACACTAGATAGGACCTTTTCCAAGGTACAAGTGAACTCTTTTTCCACTTTAAGTAACAAAACCCCACTTTACAGGATATTTATTGTTAATCCAGATTGACGAGGTCACATAGAAAATTTCAAACACAAAGAAACAATTAAAAGACAAATTAACTAGATAGGTATCTATACTCACCCCATAATTTCAGAGGGCGATAATTACACAATAACAATTAAAGGGGAAAGTATGAACAATCGTAAACAAAATGTATAACACCACAAGGATACAACCAACGTATATATAAATATTAACAATATAGAAGTAGAATCTAACTAGGAAAATAGTAATATATCACAGGAAGAAACAGAGAAAAGTGTCGGAAACAAAATAAAAAATTAATAAAAAAAAATAACCCCTTTTAGAAATAAATCCATTTATCTCTTTTTAAAATAATATTATCGTCACATTTTTAGAATTTCAACTTATGAAAGAATGTTTTACGAAACGATGAGGTAGTACAACGAAAAGGTGTGGATTTAAGAAGTTTAGAGTGTCGTCAAATGGAGGAAAACAAAGAAATAGTAAGTACAGAAAAAAAGAGTCCTAAAGTGGAAATTTATGGTTCCATAAAAGGATTGGTATTATCGAATGGTTTTCGTTTTAAACCATGGTCAATACGTCTACCACTGACGTCGGTACTTTAATTTTCTTCGAACGAGGAACCATCTTGTAAATACTGGTAGGATCTATCGTATAACTTTTCGTCTCTGTAATGAAACGGTTGTTTCTAGACAGATCAGTTCCGATACCAAAAAGGTCACCAGTCCATACCTACACTCTCAACCTCACTTCTTTCGACTCGTGGTTTCTTAACTACGAAAACTTGAGACCACAACCTCTTCTGAGGACTCTCAGGGAACCTGACGTTCCTCTAGGTTAGTCAGTAAAGATTTCCTTTAGTCGGGACCCACAAGAAACTTTCCTGACTACGATTTCGATTTTGAGGTCATGAAACCGGTGGAGTACGTTTCTCGACTGAGTAACCTTTTCTGAGACTACGACCCTCCCTAACCCACGTCCTCCTTTTCCCCTGCTGTCTCCTACTCTACCGACTTACCGTAGTGGCTGAGCTACCTGTACTCGGGTTCACTTGAGGCCCTCGTCCGCTACCTGTCCATCAGGACCGCACGACACTAGGTACCCCAGCGTTTCTCAGCCTATACTGAGTCACAATCGATGTCCTTTTGTAGATACGTGTGTAACCGGTACTGAATCCGATTGGGTAGGTAGTAGAAAATAACCAAAGAAAAAAAAAAAATTAAAATAAAGATTAAATAAAATGAAATGTTATGACATAACCAAAACGGTATGAAACTATGCTTTGGTGTTGCCCACATGTACGCAAGGGTTTGTACTTGGGGAGAGGGTGGAGGGATGGGTATAGTAGAGAGACCTAGCAGGGACACGTAGTCGGGGTTCGTACAACATAGGACGTAGTCTGTATCTGACCGCTAAACTAAGAATGTAATATCATATGTACAAAGTTACGGTAAGAGGGTTTAGTAGGGTGGGAGAGGAAGAGGCAGACTCAGGTTTTCAGGTGAGATGTGTAGACACAGAGAAAACGACAGAACGTACGTCCCAGTAGTAACGGTAGAAAGATTTAAGGTATATATACACAATCATATGACATAACCACAAAAAGAAAGACCGAATAAAGTGAGACATATTAGCCGAGGTCAAAGTAGACAGAGTAGTCTTGACTTAGTTTACATAAGAACAATTACCGACTCATTATGAGGTAACACATATACATGGTGTCGATAGAATAGGTAATTAGACGACTACCTGTAGATCTAACAAAGGTACAGGACCGATAATATTTGTCACGACACTACTTGTGACCCCATGTACACAGAGAAAGTTAAGACCAAAGGAGACACACATACGGGTCGTCACCCTAACGACCCAGTATTCCGTCAAGATAAACGTTAAATAATTCCTTAGAGGTGTGACAAGAGGTATCACCGACATAATCAAACGTAAGGGTGGTTGTCACATCCTCCCAAGGGAAAAGAGGTGTGGGAGAGGTCGTAAATAACGAACGTCTAAAAACCTAGCGTCTGTAAGGCTGACCATACTTCACCATGGAGTAACACCAAAACTAAACGTAAAGAGATTATTACTCACTGCAACTCATAGAAAAGTACACAAACAATCGGTAGGTATACAGAAGAAACCTCTTTACAGATAAATCAAGAAACCGGGTAAAAAACTAACCCAGCAAATAAAAAGACCTTAACTCGACGTCTTCAACGAACATATAAAAACTCTAATCAACAAACAGTCAACAAAGTAAACGATAATAAAAGAGGGAAAGTCTTCCGACAGAAAAGTGGAACGAATATAAAAGGAAACAACACGTCTTCGAATATTAAAATTAATCCAGGGTAAAAAAATAAAATCGAAAATAAAGGTCTTATGACCCTCCACTTAGTATCTCCTAGGACGACACTAAATACAGACTCTCACAAAACGGATACAAGAGGAGATCCTCAAAATATCAAAGACCAGAATGTAAATCTAGAAATTAGGTAAAACTCAAATAAAAACACATGCCACTATCTTTCACTAGATCAAAGTAAGAAAATGTTCACCAACTGGTCAAAAGGGTCGTGGTGAACAATTTCTCTAACAGAAATGAGGTAACATATAAGAACGGAGGAAACAGTTTCTATTCCACAGGTATACACACACCTAAATAGAGACCCGAAAGATAAAACAAGGTAACTAGATATACAGACAGAAACACGGTCATGGTATGACAGAACTACTGACACCGAAACATCATCTCGGACTTCAGTCCGTTCAACTAAGGAGGTCAAGGTAAGAAGAAAGAGTTCTAACGAAACCGATAAGCTCCAAAAAACATAAAGGTATGTTTAGAACTTTAATAAACAAGATCAAGACACTTTTTATAGCGACCATCGAAATATCCCTAACGTAACTTAAACATTTATCGAAACCCATCATATGAGTAAAAGTGATATAACTAAGAAGACTAGGTACTTGTACCATATAACGAGGTAGATAATCACAGGAGAAACTAAAGTAGTCACAAAATATCAAAAGACATATATCCAGAAATCAAAGAAATCCATCTATATAGGAATTCATAAAATAAGAAAAGCAACGTTACCACTTAACTTAACAAAGGAATTAAAGAAAAAGATGAAAGAGTAATCACATATCCTTACGTTCCCTAAAGACACACAACTAAAATATAGGACGTTGAAAGGATATAAGTAACTAATCATCGAGATCATTAAAAGACCACCTCAGAAATCCCAAAAGGTACATCTCCTAGTACAGTAGACGTTTGTCACTCTCAAAATGAAGAAGGAAAGGTTAAACCTAAGGAAAATACAGAAAAAGACGAGACTAACGACACCGGTTTTGAAGGTCTTAATTCAACTTATCATCGCCACTTTCACCCGTGGGAACAGAACAGGGACTGAAATCCCCTTTACGAAAGTTAAAAAGTGGTAACTCCTATTACAAACGAAACCCAAACAGTAGATATCGAAAATAATACAACTCCATACAAGGAAAATAAGGACAAAAGACCTCTCAAAAATAGTATTTACCTACAACTTAAAACAGTTTCCGGAAGAGACGTAGATAACTCTACTAGTATATCGAAAATAAAAAGTTAAAGAATTACACCACTTAATGTAACTAACTAAACGTCTATGACTTCTTAGGAAGTAGGGACCCTATTTCGGGTGAACCAGTACCACATACTAGAAAGATTACGCGACAACCTAAGACTAACGATCATAAAACAACTCCTAAAAACGTAGATACAAGTAATCACTATAACCGGACATCAAAAGAAAAAAAAAAAAAAAAAAAACATAGAAACAGTCCAAAACCATAATCCCACTACCACCGGAGTATCTTACTCAAACCTTCAAATGGAAGGAGACGTTAAAAGACCTTCTCAAACTCATCCTATTCACAATCGAGAAGAGATTTAAAAACCATCTTAAGTCGACACTTCGGAAGACTTGGACCTTAAAACAAACGACCTTCTAAAGACTAATGTCAAAGTTAAAGGCACGAACACTACGCAGACAAGTCTAAAAGATAAAGAAGGACCAAGTCAAAACTTTTCAACATGAAAAGATTCTTAAACAGGTAAAGAAGGTACAACAACTAAAATAACCGTATAGTAACGACTAGCATCAGAAAATACTAGGAAACCTAAAGACACAACAGACATCACTAGAGAGGTAAAAGTAAAGATTAAAATAACTAAACTAAAAAGAGAGACAAAGAACTACTCAGACCGATTACCAAACAGTTAAAATAAATAGGAAAGTCTCTTGGTCGAAAACCGAAACAACTAAAAACGATACCAGTGAAAACAAAGAAAATGTAAATAAAGACAGGATTAAAAAAAAAATTAAAGACGGGATTAAAAATTCTAAAGAAAGGAAGATGATTGAGACCCCAAGAGGTAAAGAAGGAAAAGATCAACGAAATCCACATCTCAATCCAATAAATAAACTGAAAAAAGAACAAAGAACTCCATACGGACATAACGATAATTGAAAGGAGAATCGTGACGAAAATATCACAGGGTGTCCAAAACCCAACAACACAAATGTAAAAGTAATCGAAGATACGTATAAAACTAAAGGAAAAACTAAAGAAGACACTAAACAACCAATAAGTCTTCACACAACAAGTCGGAGGTATACAACCTAAAAAATTATTAAAAAGAGGACATTAACTCTAGATTAGAATTACATAATACCAGTTTTTCTACGAACCCTACTAAAGTCAAAAAATTTTAAATAGTTCCAATCTAAACATCGGGTCCTACACTAGATAGGACCTCTTCCAAGGTACTCTTGAACTCTTTTTCCACTTTAAGTAACAAAACCCCACTTTACAGGATATCTATAGTTAATCCAGATTAACCAGATAACATAGTAAATTTCAAACACAAAGAAACAATTAAAAGATAAATCAACTAGACAGGTATCCGCACTCACCCCATAATTTCAGAGGGCGATAATAACACAATAACAATTAAAGGGGAAAGTATGAACAATCGTAAACAGAATGTCTAACGCCACGAGGATATAACCCACGTATATATAAATATTAACAAAATAGAAGAAGAAGAACCTAACTCGCAAACCAGTAATACATCACCGGAAGAAACAGAGAAGTGTCGGAAACAAAATTTCAGATAAAATAGCCTATACTCATAACGGTGAGGACGAAAGAAAACCAGAGATAAACGTACCATATAGAAAAATGTCGGTAAGTGAAAGTCAGACATACACAGGGAACAAAACTCCACCCAGAGAACATTCGTCGTATATCTCCGTGGAACAAAAACATAGGTAAGCCGGTCAGAAACGGAAAACCAACCCCGTAAGTTGGGTAAATGCAAATTCCGTTAATAACTATTCATACTAGGGTGAATGAAATAACAAAACCCAAGCCCAAATATGTGGGAAAAACACAAAGGACAGATCTCTTATAGGAAATCGTAAACAACCTCTCGACCAAACCACCACGACTTAAGAGAGTCGAAAACGAACAGACATTTCGAACACTAAAGAGGAAGTATAAACTTACTCTAGGAACGACCCATGTCATTAGACCCGACATCCAATAAAAGAAAGTAGTGAAATTCATACAGAACGGTAAGGGAGGACCGGACTTCTCAAAGATAATTTTCTAGTCGACAATAGGAATACCCTTAGGGGAAGACACAATAAACAACAAAAAGGGAACGACGAAAATTATAAACAAGAAACACAAACTAGAAACAATTAAACTAATTATACACGGAACCCCACAAAGCGGAACCCAAATAGGACAAACCTTAAGAGACCCAAAGAACCGGAACCCACTAATAAAGGAAGGGGTAAAATCCCTTCAAAAGTT
>SJYO01041674.1:0-70000 GCA_006410555.1 Capra ibex | reverse complement strand
AACGGGAGGTCTCCAATCTTAAATCTACCTCGATAGTACAGGTGGAACCGGAACCAACGTCGAAGTCGAGACTAATCCGAGACCCATTTGTAACCTAGTTTATTTATCGACGTAATGACTATATACGTTTCACGGTTTGATTCTTCTTGTCTGACTCCGACACCCTCGGGTCCCTCTTTTCACTACTTACCTGTGACCTCAGGAACTTCTTACTCTGCTCACACACCTTCGAAACACGTCACCCTCTCTAGTCCTCTCCGACTCTTGTCTTCCGTCATGGAGGGTACGTCCCCCTCTTTAGACTTGTTTCCAGACTTTATTGATGGGGTGGACCGATCAAACCACGAAGACTCCTGGTCGGACCGACCTCACACCTAAGGTAAAACCTCAGTCTAGTACCGTCTGACTTCTTAACCCCGTGTAAAAGGACTTCCATTACCTCTCGACACCTTCCCAAAACTAATCGACTTACTGAATCATAAAATTTACATAATCCTTCGACTTCGTCCGACACCACCAGAGACCGTCCTCTGAAACGTCAGTACTTCCAAACTCCCACCCTCGACACTCTTATGTTTTCTACTTTAAAGTCTCCTTCAAGACGGGCCTCTGACTTGGTTTACCTTAGTACTTAGAGTTTGTCTTTGTTTGGTGTAATTAAACGATTTGGGAATTGGTCTAGATCATAATTACAAGAAAACGAAGTACCGAGACATTTTTATTGTATCATCGACGACTTGTGTGAGTTTGACTTTGGTTTGTATATAAGAGATGTTAATAACTTATAAAAAGTTGCTTGATGATTGGTTCGGGGTACAACACCAGACGCAGGAATTTCGTAGTGATGAAAATTCTTGTGTTAAGTCCCCAAACTTAGTAAAACGGTCTCCGACCGAGAATCTTCCCTTTTTTTTCTCGATGCACAAGTCCACCCTCTCATGACGGTCTCATGAATATAACACGACCTTATGATGAAAGCACGTAAGTGAACACTTTAAGGGGTCCGAGTCTCTCCAATTCTTTCAACGAGTACCAGTCTGTCGTTTATTCACTGTCTCGGTCCCAAGTTCACGTCAGACTGAGGTCTCAGACGAGTGACATGACGGGTAGATATATAGATGTCCACAATGGTCGGACGGGAACCACATAATCCTACATTCGGGAAGTGATGAAAGTTTCTATTGAACCCTCTTCAGTCTTCGACTAAGAATTTGGAGGGGACGCAGGGATGTTGGGATGTGAGTGGTAATATGTGTCCCGAGGGGACATTTCCCCTCGTAGGAACATCTCGACACGGAAAAACTCGTCATTCAGTAGACACATAGAAGGAACAGGGTAGGGGTCCGGACTCATGACACGGGTGATTATCCTCCGCGAGTCACATACGAAGGTCCGCCACAGGTCGATACAAGGGGGTTTAGGACTTTAGGTCCAGTTTAAGACTACTTGACTTTGTGACAATTTTAAGGTGACACCTTCGAATGATAAATTGTGTGACCCAGAGTTTCTAGTTACTTGAGTCAATTGTGTTTAGGGTCTCGGAGTGGGGGTCACCGCCCCGGAGTCTCAGACGTACAAATTGGTAGAAAGAGTTTCTACGTACGTGTGTGTGTCTCTGCGTGTCTCTGTGGGTGCTTATTGTGTGACTGTGTGTGTCCGACCGTGTGTCTGTATGTTTGTGTCTACTAAAACTGTGTCCGACAGGGTATTGGTGTGACCAAAGTTAAGAAATCTCTATGTGACCAAAATGTCTTAAGATTCTATTAAGTAGACATTTCAAATTTTCGGAACACACTTATTAGAGAGGGACTAAGTAAAACCTCCAATTGGAAATTAAAACAAAACCAGTAAAAACCACAAGAATATCGTCCTCTCAGCGTACATTGTTGGTAGGACTACGGTCCCACAAACTAACATTCAAATTCTTAGTGTCACAAACTCTAAGCAATAACTAAGGTCACCGGTTCAACATTTGATTAAACGTTACAGGTCTTTCTGTCCTTGAAAACAAATTAATTAAATTGTCCATTGTGGAAGGAAGTCACACACGTTTACACACCTCTCTAAAGAGAAGGAGAAAAACATTTTCGGAGGTTAGGGTAGCCTAATCCTGGGGTGGGAATCTAGAATCCCCGAAGGGTCCACCGCGATCATCATTTCTTGGGCGGACGGTTACGTCCTCTACGTTCTCTGAGTCTAAACTAGGGACCCAGTCCTTTTAGGGGACCTCTTCCCTTACCGTTGGGTGAGGTCATAAGAACGGACCTCTTAAGGTACTTGTCTCCTTGGACCACCCGATGTCAAGTACCCCAACGTTTCCCAGTCTGTGTTGACTCGTGAATTGTCATAGGACATGGAATCTGGAATACTAGATTGGAATTAAATAATAGAGGATTTTTCGGGAAGAGGTTTATGTCAGTGAAACCCTCAATCCCAAAGTTATATACTCAAAGTCTCCCCCTGTGTTAAGTCAAGTATCTTTCATCACCCGATCTCTTACTACCCCGACCTACCCCCTAATAGAAACCTGTCTCACCAGTCCCTTCCAGAGAGACTCCTCCGCGATAAGTCTAAAACACGTCCTTGAGTCGAAATCATGAAATAACCCTGCAACAAACAACCGTAAAGCAAAACAAAACTCTTTCCTGTATGACTTTAGTAACTTCGGACTTAAGTCTAGGGTCGAGATGACGAATGTTAAACTCCTTCAAGGATTGGAGAGACACGAAGTCAAAGAAGTAGACATATTACCCTTACCCCCGATTATGAATACAGTATTTATAACATTCCTAAGTGTCACGACAGATTATCTTGAAAGACACTACTGTCTTTACGAGACAGGTCATATCATTGGTCGGTGATCGTACTGGGAATTTTCACACCGACAACTCGTAAATTGGACACGGACCACTCTGCCTTCTTGACTTAAAAATTGAATTAGAATTATCTGTGGACAATTGATCCTCGACGGTATCATCGTGTCTACACTACTTAGGTACAGACATTTTACGAATCGAGGTGCGGACGTGTGTCGTCCATAATTATTAACAGTAAATCCTAATTGTAATCGCTACCATTGCTCATAAAGAGACCGTCTATCCTCCCCAAACCCCCTCCCCCTATTTGTCTTCACTGTGAAACTAAGTAATATGATAGAACTAGGGGTTCACGTAAGAACCGAAGGCACAGACAATACTATCACGGGGTGCACTGGGGGACAGAAAAGTGACCCGACACACCATCGGTTTCGGGACCCCCTGTCGGACGAGGGACCGCTGACTGACCCACGGGAAGAGGGGAAGGTCGGCCCATCTTTAGTGGCCACCGATGATGCTCATGTAGCTGCAGTCGTCGACGGTCCTATAGTAGGTGGAGATGGTGGACGAGACCAGACGGTGGTAGGAGTTGTAGCAACCGGAGAAGGACCCGTAGTAGTGACGGCGACAGGACCCCCCGAAATTCCTGTACCATTCTTTCCTTCACTGAAACTTAAAGGTGTCTCCGGGGAGAAGGACATTTCCCACCCCGTTCCGAGTCGCCCACCCCGATACCCCTGGGTGCAAAACTTCCCTCCTTGTCTTTGGTAACGAAGTTCTTACATCGACGGAATCTCCCCCGCCCCTCCCGCCCTAAAAGACCACCAGGTCACTAATCCTGAGACTCGAAAGTGACAGGTCCTGCGGCCAAGTTAGGGGCCAGGCCCTTCACTCCAAGGTGTTCGGTGTACCGTACACCGTGTCGGTTTCCTTTTTTTTTACATCGACGGAAGTTTGTAGAATTCAGTTTCCTCGGTCCAGAACAGGAGTCGGACGTTTGTACAGAACAATTGTACTCTGTAATGGACACAAAAACTACGTGTAAGACCCCTGTCCACCCCAAGTACGACCAATACAGTTGTATCGGACAGTAATGGGGGTGAGTTGGGTGTGTGTGAAAATCATCTTTTAGAAAACCCCATCAAAAAGGACAATGTCTGAAACCCTCTCGACCTTCCTTTCTGCAAAAATCGATGTCCATTCTTCATACCGACAGAAAGGGAGGGGTCCTTAAAGGAGGACGTCAAAGAGGTCTTTCTCACTTTCACTTTCGGGTCGGAGTCCGACTCGACGAACAGGTATAAGTGCACCGACACTTACACGTGGGTCCTTCAGGAGGTATCAGGACCCCCGGAAGGGAGAAAACGAAAATTTCGTAAAGTTTCGAAAACAAACAAATAAATTATTTGGAACTAGAGATTAATAGAGATAAAACCTCTATTATCGAAATCTCGAGACCAAGAGTTAGACCGGAGGATAATCTTATGTCAGTGGACGACGACGACGACGACGACGACCCAGCGAAGTCAGCTCAGGCTGAGACACGCTGGGGTATCTGCCGTCGTTTTGGACGGCCGGACCCGGTGAGGAGGTCTTACGGTTAAATTACCCAGATTTAACTTCGAGTCCGTCGTCATGAAATTTTTTTCGGGAGGACCACTAAGGCCAGACACCGATGTGACGCACGCACGAGACAGTGAGTCGACACAGACTGAAAAACGCTGAGGTACCTGACATCGGGCGGTCCAAGGAGAGGTCCGTTCTTATGACCTCACCCAACGGTAGGGGAGAAGGTCTCCTAGAAGGGTTGGGTACCCTAGCTTCGGTGTAGAGGACGCGTAGAGAACGTAACGGATACCTCAGAAATGACGACTCAGTGGTCCCTTCGGGGTTCCAACTCATCCCAACGAAATTTCCTTGCAGGGTGGGTACAGATCCTTTAATAAAACACAGAATTTTCCCGAAGGAAACTGGGGTCCTTACTGTGTCTATTGGGATCCGGGAACCGACAAAGACAGGGTAAACGCCCCACCGACTCCTTGTCCTCCGAATTTCAGTCAAACATCAAACCCGGACCTAACAGTTTTCCTACTTATTACCTTTGACTTTCCACCTTTTCCTGGCGCCTTCTCTTTTTTGACATCAAACACCGTTATTCAAGGGTCATCTTGACCCGACTGACCATCATAACTCACAAGGACGACAACTGGGATACCGGTCTCTCAGAAGGGACGAGGAGAAGTCGGACAGACAGACAGAAAAAGGGGAGGGAGAGAGTACGTACTCCGAAGGGTCCACCAAGTCACCATTTCTTAGGTGGACGGTTCCGTCTTCTACGTTCTTTGCGTCTAAGCTAGGGACCCGGCCCTTCTACGGAACCTCCTCCCGTGCCGTTGGGTGAGGCTATAAGAACGGACCTCTTACGGTACCTGTCTCCTCCGACCGCCCGATGTCCGGTACCCCAGCACTTCTCGTCAACACCGACTCGTGTGTGCGTATGTGCGTAAATAATAAAGGTGTGGGGAAGAGGATCAGTCCTCTCGAGTTCGGGATCCGAACCACCTCCGTACCCCGATCCCACCCTCGCCGAACCTCCCTCTTCCGACAGGAGAGTCAAGCTCGGACTGCCTCGAAACCGTACTCTCTCAGAAGTCTTTTCGACAAAGACCCAACCTCGAAGAAACCTCTTTTCTTACGTGCAATAGGAAAAGAAATTTTGAACATAACCTCATAGCAACGAAATGCTCCAATACAATGAAAGATGACACGTCGTCTCACTTAGTCGATATGTATATGTATATAGGGGAGAAAAAAAACCTAAAGGAAGGGTAAGTCCAGTGGTACCTCGTGGTTCATCTCAAAAGGGGTCCCCTGTCTGCTTCTCTTCGAAGACCAACCCCAACCGCTCAACTCTACCCTGTAGGCTGCCCACAATTCCCAAGAGACTTAAAAGAGACTCGAGACTCTGCACCTGTCGGTTCGTGGGACTCCGTGTCTCACTGACCGCCGGTGGACGATCCGAGACACCCCGAGGACGTTCCTGGGGACAGTGTTGAGTCAACTAGCAACTACATATCTAAATAAAGACTTGAGAAAAAATTTTTTAGCAACTCCATATCAACTGAAATGATATCGTATAATCAAAGCCCACATGGTACACCTGACAAGTAAAGTGACACTGGGAACTAGAGATCCCCTCATTCCCCAAACAACTGTCAGTCAGGACTCTCCACCGTCATTACCGGGGAAAGGAGAGATATTTCCCGAAAACGTGTTAGGGAAAGAGACGAGGAGGGGGTGATGATGATGGAGTACTTCATATTGAGGGTGGTAATTGCCAACTCCTTTCTCCGGGTGTCCTTCAGCTCACTGGACGGGTCCCGATTTATCGTCTCAGCCCTCACCTCGGGTCCACACAGTTTACGGTCTCGGAAACGAGGATGGCGAGGGAGTGTCGACGGGGACTCCTCGTAAGCCGGTCGGGAAAGACCAAGGTATCCACAAAATTGTCTGTAGTGGAGGAAACAAATCAAAGAAATTAAAATTTTTAATTTTCGGTCAACAAACGTTGACAACCCTCGAAGAGACTCTTTACTCCTCCTCTCACTCCCTTCTGGACTCGGAGTAGGTCACGGTCCGGACCCTTGGGTTAGCTCCCGGTCACCCCTTTTGTCTTCTACTTCCGTTTCTCGTCTCCGTCCTCTAAACTAAGTACTGTTCTCTCCCGTTTATACTCGATATACAATGCTGTCCCGTGGTTTCTCCTTGGTAACAAAACTATCGAAATCCTTTTACTCTGTACCACATCTTTTAGGACCTTGTAGATGGTCTTTTAGAGACCGGATACAGGTCTGTACGAACCACGGAGCACCACAACACAGAGGTGGGACTCATCTTACGGAACCCCAGGAGTCCCTCCGGGTCTCCACGACCGACTACTTTCCGTAAGGACTCCTCACTCCGGTCCTCGGTTTCCGACACTCGACCGTCGGAAGTTACCCTAGTTGAGCCTCGTGACAAAGGTCTCAACACCCTCGGACTTTCCTTTTTCTTGCAGAAGTAAGGGAACCGAAGCACGGTTCCTAGAATTTCTTTACAACCTACTGGTGTCACAAACACCGAGTTTTTATACTCTTGAACTCTACTTAGTATCCTTCATTATGATAGAACGGTAAACAACGATAAATCACAGAGACCACATTTCATCCCTCTTTAGTTTCACCAGAAGAAAGGTTTCAGGTGTTAGTAACAGAAACTTTCCTGAGTCAAGACAGGACCACTCTACCTAAACTGGTAAAGGACACGGACCTCCTCCTTTACCGATGGGTGAGGTCATAAGAACAGACCTCTTTGGGTACCTGTCTCCTCGGACCGCCCGATGTCAGGTACCCCAGCCTTTCTCAGTCTGTGTTGACTTCGTCGAATCGTGTCGTGTCGTGTAAAGGTCACGAAAGCTTAGTGGCAAACAAAGTGACCTCGAGTCTTACGATGAGTAGTCTTCACCCCTATAGTATTGAATTCGGGGTCTTAATAACCATGTCTTTGTGTGTAAGGATATATGTGTGTGCTTATCTTTGTCTCGGGTCTAAATAACATTTTAGTCTTAATACTTAAATTTGGACATGGGTCTGGTACGAGACCCCGTTAGGCAAAACGAGGAAGGGACGGGGTGAGGGTTGAAGTGGGGGGAACTGTGAAACTCGGAGACAACAGTGGAACAGGTAAAAGAGATGTAGGAGGCGTGGAGAGTAGACACCGAGAGGACACGAATAAAGTAGAAAGGGGACACAAAGAAAGAGATATTATAAGTTGAAGGAAAGTTTCTCCTAGGACCTGGGGGTCGGAACGATGTGTGGTTTGTGGAAAAGATCTATCAAATATAAGGGGTTAACGAAGAGACACCAACGCACACACACGAGTCAGTACAGGGTGAGAAACACTGGGATGTCTGACATCGGACGGTCCGAGGAGACAGGTACCCTAAGAGGTCCGTTCTTGTGACCTCACCCAACAGTAAAGGAGGAGATCCCCTAGAAGGGCTGGGTCCCTAACTTGGACGCAGGGAACGTGGAGAACGTGACCGTCCACCCAAGAAATGGTGACTCGGTGGACCCTTCGGAAGAGAAACGTATCTTCTCGACCAAAGCAAAACGTTCTCAACCTCCCACACCAAAATTGACCGTGTTCCGGTTCCCTTGTACTAAAGACCCTGAAGGAGTCTTCACTGTAAAGAAGAACCTTAGGACCACCTCTCCATTCCCGTAACGACTTGCGAGACGAAGACATTACGCTCGGTCGGGAACCTTACCAGTTCTGGAGTCGGGAGAGGGTGTGTACTCTCTCCGACTCTTTGTAAAGACACCAACAGACACTCGTCGTAGTATTACTGACTCCAAACATCGAGAAGTTTGGAGGATCTCTACATTTGTCATTGGGTGAGGTTCCTTCTCTCGTTGTCTGACACAACTTTGAACGAGATGCCCTCAAAGGAGACGGTTGTGGGGTTGTACCAACGGACACGGTAACGGTTTCGGACGGGTGTGTAAAAGTAGTGAACTCTCCTTCGAAGACGAGCGGCAATTGCGTCTCATCTATGTTGATCTTTGTTCTGTGTACCTGAAACACCTGTCGAGATGTAATATGCGTGCTTGTCTCCCCCACAGTTACTGTACCTGGTACCTTTCCTGTAAAGAGGGTGTGGAACTCGGTACACCGTGAGTAATCCGTGTCAGGACGAACCCTTGAGTACTCGTCACGACTGAAGGAGACCGTCACAAAACCGGAATGACTTTAGGTCTGAGAGTAGGATCTGTTCTAACCGAAATTGGGAACTTCCCGATGTGTGTGGTGGTACAATATTTTTCCCATAAGTCAAGAAAGACGTAACAAAATAAAAGGGTTTTTATACACACACACCACCACCACCCCCTCCATAATTATATGAGATGAACCAGAAAGAACCAAAGATACGATTCCAAAACGGAGGTCGGGTATCCCGACTCCGTTTCACTTATGGAAGTACACACGGACGCTCGAGGAATCGCTCCAACCTCAGACGTTCTTAGGAATGTCAAAAAGGTTTGAGAAGTACTATTAGTATAAAATCAGTGTCTCTCTCGTCATCAGAACAACCAAACTGTAAAACATAACCCCCCCCCCCAGAAACACAAAAACTTTCAGTTTCTAAAGCTGATAACCAAACTTAAAAAGCTTTGTCAGTCACACCCCTTTACTGTGTTCACTATGTATCATCAACACTTTTGAAACCGACATATTAACTCTTATTTCTCAGGGGTAAATGAAGGATTATGGCGACGGGAGGGGTCTCTGTCGGTATCGATTGTCAAACAACACTTAGAAAAGTCTAATTAAAGTAACTGTTCACATATAAGTATATATTAACAAACCCAGAAATGTATTTGACCCTAATACGATATCATTATCTTGTACCACTGAAAAATTTTCTAAAATAAAAATCTCGTTAAAATCTAAGTGTTGTTTTGACTCTACTTCCATCTCTCTAAAGAGTATTTGAAAGAAGGGGTTGTGTGTCGGAAGGGATAATAGTCGGAGGGGACAATAGTTGTAGGGGGTGTCTCACCATGTAAACAACCGTTCCTACTTTAGATATGGCTGCGTAGTATTAATGGGTTTCAGGTATCAAATGGAATCACGGGTGAGAACTACAACATTAAGACACCCTGTATCTTATAACCTGTTTACTTAAGATAACCTGTCCACATATTACTGTATATAGGTAGTAAGACCGTCGTTTGTCATAAAAGCGAGAGGATTCATCGGAGACACAAGACGGACAAGTAGGAAGGGTTAGGGTCGAGGACTGTTGGTCACTAGAAAATAACAGAGGTATCAAAATAGTCACCGAACGAAAGAATTTGTAACAAAAATTTAAATTAGAAACTGACGCACGTCCGAAAGAGATCAACGCCACTGGTCCCCGATGAGAAGTAACACCACACACCTAAAGAGCAACGGTACCGAAGAAAACAACGTCTCCGACCCAAGATCCGGGAGTCCGAGTCGTCAACACCGTGGACCCGAATCAATAGAGCACCGTACACCCTAGGAGAGGCTGGTCCCCAACTCGGACGTAGGGGACGAAACCGTCCACCTAAAAATTGGTGACTTCGTGGTACCTTCGGGACAAAGACAAAAAATATAAATGTTTATATAGGACCTGTTGAAGGGACAGTACTTGATATCCACGTGTAGTAGCAAATAGTTGTCGAGGTATCATAAGACATCATACCTACAGGGCACCAAATAAATTGGTAAGGAGATCACTACTTGTAAATATAACAAAAACTAAAATGTCTTGGGTTGAGAGGGTCGCGACTTGACAAGACAACTTTTATGGGTAGGTTGACAGAGAATGATACGAGCAGGAGTTCACCGTAGGATGTTGTGGATGATGGTATCGGGAGGAGTGGACGGTGGAATAAGACGAATACTGAAAGTCCATGCAAAACTCTGTTTTTTCTTGAGAGACAATGGGAACGAGAGCGAGTAGGAGAGAATAAGAGAGGGATTAATACCTAGGAAGGATTATATGTAGTCCATCGGTCCGAGAGGTAGGGCACCGGACACCCATGGGTACTTCGAATTCCTGACGTATTCGACGTAGTGACGTATTCCGTCACTACCACCTCCGACCCTTTCTGTGTTCTCCTCTTCGTTGTCTCACTATCTACTTTCCCCCTCTCCTCTATCTTAAATCTACAGGGTTCACCACAACTGGAGGGGACTCCATGAGTTCTCATGCAGAGGTGTCTGGGGACAGGTTGTCACCGAAAAAGGTAAAGAGACGGTATCCTTCTCCGAACAGATCAGGACAAGGTATCGTATTCCTGTACGACTCAGTGTGTTCCCAAACTTAGTTTAGACATTACTCTTTCGTCAGGGAACAAAAAAAGATCTGAAGGATTGACCCTGACATGTCTCTTTTAGAAAAAATATTGTGGGAAGAGGGAAGGAAAATTTAAAAAAACGGAACAATAGTACACCCAGTCTTTACCACAATGGTTTAAACGTGAAAGGGTGAAAGGAAAATTCGATTCTACTTCGTGTCTTTTTGTCTTGGGGTTTCCATGAAGTAATTTCCCTTAAGTAACATGCACCCGTCTCGCGACTTGATCTGTGAAGTCCTTTTGTTTGCTTTACCAGAAAATCCGTAAATGTCACTAATATTTGGGGCCTGGTGTCTTCTCACCCTAAGGTGAGTTTAGACCAATTAAGTTTTAAACCCCTGGTCCCTTTACGGAAACTTTCCTCCGTTTGGGTATTACTTAAAGCAAGATAACTGATTCTCAGGACTTAAAAGGTTCCCCTGTATTTTCGTACTGACAAACCCCCACGAAGGTTAAGTGGTCGGTCAAATCTTTTTGTCTCGGGAACCTTTTGGATTAAAGACGGAGTCTAATTGTTTTAGTAACTTTGACTTTTGGGAGGGGTAAATCAACTCATTTCACATGAAACCAAACTAAATCTGTGACATACCCGTCCAGATCCTGAGATATGACGTTATCCTTATACAGAGATATCACACTTGCACCTGACAAGTGACAGTATTTTATATCGTGGTCGTGTTTCTCCGTAGGTAATTTCGGACCCCTTTCACAATCTTGAACAAAATTTCGGATGACATAAGTGTCCATCTGTTGAGTCCCTTGAACAAGGGGCTTATCTATTATATCTGACCTTTTGTGTTTATCCGAGACTTTCCCGTATCTAGTAACGTTATCACTGTCCCCGTTTTTCCTTAGGAAATTCTCTTAAGTCCCTGTAACTTGGATCGTACTCTCCCAGTGGTAAGAAACTCCGTAGGTATTGGTTTTCAGTAGGACCCTATCGCCCCGGTACGTACCGAGGGTTCTCCGACGAAGGTAAAAAAAAATTATACCTTCGTTTAATATAACTAATCTAACCAAAAACCTGAAAAGTGAAATATTGTTTGGAGACCTCATCCTTGTCATTGGGGGAATCATTACTGACGACGTTTGAGAATTCTATCCTTCAGGGACAAATACATTACCTCGATAGAAAGACAGGTAGTAATGAGTAAGTTTTGGTAGGGTCCGTACTTTTGTTCCAACGGGTTACAGTTACCACCGGGTCTGACAGTCAAAGTCAAGTCAGTCACAAATGAGACACAAGGGTACACGAACCTCGACACCTACATCGCTGACTCACTCTGGATCCGGGACGTAATTCTCTAGTCAGACTCCTGAACTCACCCCTACGAGTCCCCGTCGTCGCTCCTGTTCCTACATGTAGGTCCAGACAGACTCCGGTCTCCGACCGAACCCCCTAAGAAACCTCTTCGACATTTAGACTCGTGAGATAGTTAAAAAAGGGGTCAATCAAAGTCTTATAAAGTACAAAATGACGAAATATAATACCTGAAATATCAGTAATGAGTCTTTCCAAGAGAAATGAGCGGAAATGGTACACTAATGTACCGAGGGGTGAGGTTCCTGACGACCCGGTGAAGAATATGGAGAGGACCAAGAACGGTCTCCAAGTTCGACAGAAAATATAAAGGAAAAACCTCTGAAAGATTTCAACACCCAAAATTCCCTATACTAACTAAATAAACCGAAGCGACCCAGGGGTCACGTCGCGTGTCCGAGAAGAAACTCCACGCACCCGAAAGACATCAATGACACACCTGCAGAGATCCATACAACGTACCCGAATTGACGGGACACCGTACAACCGTACACCCTTAAATCAAGGGACTGGTCCCTGACTTGGACATAGGGAACGTAACCTTCCGTCAAAGAGTTGGTGACCTGATGGTCCCTCTAGGGATTCCCTATACAAAAATTCACCATAAACAAAGGGAGATCTTGAATATGTCGTAAAGTAAAATCATAAACTTACCTCGAACGAAAACAAGTGGTTCAAGGTCAGGGAATAGTAAAGTATGTTCCTTTATGGTCAGAAATGGGTTCTTTCGGTCCTCCTAATCCCGGTAGACCACACAAGGGTCTATTTACCTTTCGTCAGTCGTTTTACGTATGGTCGAGACTGTTATTTTCGTCGTCTTCGTGTCTGGATTGTGGTTGTTGTTTTTCGGTCTCGAGGGAATAAGAGAATCTAACATAACCCCCGGGTTTATTATCGTCCTTTTACCTGGAAAGACCCGAAACAAGACTTACTAAAGGGGTTAAACTAGTAAAGGTTTATCTTGATAAATACAGTGAAACTTCTGAAGAGAGAGGGAAAAATGGGGACTCCGACTACTCTAAATATCCCACAAGAAAATTGGGGCGATTCAGTGGGGGAACAACCCATCGACAGGTCAGTCCTTCGAACCCTTCGTAAAGAACACCAGTCTACCCTAGCTCCTGCACCCAGACCAGTCCACCGGGACTCCTACAACACTCCCGACTCGAACCTCTTCGTCCTAAGAACGTCTGAAACCTGAACTTCGGTTCCGACAGCCACGGAGGAACGAGTGGAAGGACGTGAGTGAAGAGAACATGGAACGTGAGTGAAGGTCCATCGGTCCGTCAGGTATAGGACATCCCACACTTTGTAGTCAAAGATGAAGACGACCCTTTAAGTTGGGACACATCGAAACCCCAGGTGAAGGGACCCCCGAGTCACCATTTCTTAGGTGGACGGGTTACGTCCTCTACACCCAAGTTAGGGACCCACTCTTCTAGGGGACCTCTTCCCTTACCGTTGGGTGAGGTCATAAGAACGGACCCTTTAGGGTACCTGTCTCGTCGGACCTCACAATGTCAGGTACGCCAACTTTTTCTCAGTCTGGACTGAATCGCCGATTTGTTGTTGTCGTTCGAAACCCCATTTAGGGAATTGCTAAGGTCAGACTGGATGACCCGGTCTTGGGGCTGAAGTGAGATTGGTACAGGGACAGGACAGGTAAACCACTTAACGGTTCAAATCGAATTTTGTTTTCGGAAACGTTTTACGGTGACGGAGACACCTATCAGAAATAATTTAGTGTCTTCCCATGTGACCCAAAGCTCCATCGGTGACTTTTCCTAGGTAATATTTAACCCGGATGACTTACTCTCTCACCTCCAGCAGAACCCCCGCTACCATATCCTCGTCCACTGACTGTTGGAATCTTCCGACGGTGGCGGTAAGTCGGAAGATAAAGAGGAGAGGACGGTTCGAAGAGGAACGGAGAGGAGGAGAGAGAACAAAGACTAGGGAGGGAAACGAGGGTGAGAAGAGAGACAGAGAGGACCCAAACGAAAGACCCGGCCTTTGTCTCCCCCTTGCGTTTCTTGGTTCTCTGGGACCTAAAATGGGAACCTTGTGTCGTAGAAAACGATTACATTGGAAGCAGTGGGCCGGTCAAGGTCCCGAGAAAGCCCTCAGTGACGGAGGGTCGTGAAGACTTCTCTCTTCGTGTCCACCATCTTTACGTGTACCCAGAACATCTCACACCCAGGCGGACCCCGTCCTTCCCCGTCTAACTTCACCCTCTCCCTCCCCGTCTAACCCCGACCTCTCCTCACAGACACTCCCACGAGGGTGGAGGAGACAGGGACGCTATCGGTGGGGTCGGAGAGTCTTCGTCGAGTCCTTCGAGCCTCGGGTCGTCATCCGATAAATCTACGAAAAGTACGAAAAGTACGAAACACCACGCTTTCCTAAGTTTCGAGACAAGAAGACTCACCGGCAGACCAGGACAATCAGTTCAGAATCCGTCCTTGATTTACGTGACCCGGACGAGGGGTCGACGTTGTTTCGGCTTCGAAAGGGTTCCACGGACGGACAACGATCCTTTGACGTACGACCACGGGTGGGGGAGGGTGGGGCGGTAGGGTTCCCGCCCCTGACCTGATACCGGTCAGTCGAGGGAGCGAGACGGTAAATAGGGATTCTGAGGTCGTAGTAGTCTCCCGTCACTCTTCGTAGGGCGGGGGTAGGGGGATTTATGGAAGAATATGCCCTTTGAAGGGACCATCGAATCAACCATTTCTTAGACAGACGTTACGTCCTCTGGGACCAAACTAAGGACCTAGTCCTTCCAGGGGACCTCTTCCCTATCCGATGGGTGAGGTCACAAGAACCCGAAGGGAACACCGAGTCGACCATTTCTTAGACCGGAGTCACGCCCTCTGGACCCAAGTTAGGGACCCAACCTTTCTAGGAGACCTCTTCCCTTTCCGATGGGTGAGGTCATAACACCGGACCTCTTAAGGTAACCTGAGATCCCAGCGTTTCTCAGCCTGTGCTGACTCGAAGCACCCTTTGTCTCCACTTTTGGGTTCCACCGATATGGTGGGAGGAATCCTAGTTTCAGATGTTAACGGGGGTCGTCGGACAATGACGGAGAGTCCTGTCTTACCGGAAATCGAGGTGGAAGCTTTGAACGAAAGGGAAGACACAGACCCCCCGTCTCTTGACCGAAGGACTGAGATAGGACCTCACTCTAAATCTTTCCGTCACAGTGTAGGGACCTGTGTCTCTAGAACAGGGACCACCCTAAAACAAGAGGAGAGACCAAATTCTCCTGACGTTTTCGTTGTCTCCTCCTCCCTCTCTCTCCTCCCTAGTACTCTAGTTACAGTTTCCTTCGTATAGAGAAGGACCTCCCTCTTCTTTAAACCTCTAAAAACCTTCGTTAGACCAAACAGAGTTCAGTTGACGGAGTTCGAGAAAATAGAAAAAAAAAAAAGACGACGTGGTACGTCGTACACTCTCGAATCAAGGAGTTGGTCCCTAATTAGGGCACGGGAGACGTAACCTTCGTAATTGGTGACGTAACATTCGTAATTGGTGTATTGGTCCCTTCAGGGAGTTCAAAAAAGAAACAGAAATTTCCGAAAGATACTGGGACAGTAAGGAAGAGAGTCTAGTTTTCCCACCTACCCCACCCCCTCCTAGTCAGGACTGTAATACACCATCCTCTGTCTCTAAAGTTACAGATTTCGTTCTGGATCTTTGGTCCTATAGGGAAAGATTCCTCATACCTTCAGTCCTGACCCCTATTCCTCTTAGTCGGTTGACCAGAGTCCGAGGTCTGTGGAGTACCGTTCCGACTGAGATCTAACGAGATCCGGACCTTTATTGTACTAGTCGAATCTGAGGTCCCGAAGGGCCCATCGAGTCACCATTTCTTGGGCGGACGGTTCGTTCTCTGCACTCAAACTGGAGACTAGGTCCTTCTAGGGGACCTCTTCCTTTACCGTTGGGTGAGATCATAAGAACGGACCCTTTAGTGTACCTGTCTCCTCGGACCACCCGATGTCAAGGATCCCATAGTTTCTCAGTCTGTACTGAATTGTTGATTTGTCAGTTGGTGAAACTGAGACCGGTCGTCTTGTTTCATTTCCATAACTGGAGGGGTTTGTCGTGAACTTGAGAACTCTTTAAAACCATATCCACTCAGAAAAAAAAAAAAAATTTTTATGTCGTCAAGGAGGATCTCGATTCCGTGTTGTCTTTTAACGGTAAAATGTCGGGATAAGCAACCGAAAATAACCTCTGGGGAGGTCGGAAGTCCGGAGTCGATTCGAGGTGGTGACCTCGTTCCAGTGCCATGGGTGTTCTACACTGACATCAGAAACTTTTATCTAAAATAAATATTTTTTGTACGGTTCAAGTAGAAGACACGAGATATTCACTGACTTCAGAATCAGTGAGTAGATTGTAACTAACTCGTTGAAGATGAACGGTTAGTGACAAGACTCGAGACCCCTTCTCTCGTCACTGGTTTTGTCCGGTTGAGAGGAACTCGTCCTTTCAGTCCCAGTTCCCATATGTGACCGGCCCTTTCTCTTCACCGTCCAACTGAGGATTGTACGACTAAGTGACCCGTAAAAAAAAAATAGGGCATAGAGTGAGGGAAGGGGTTCATGGTACGTACGAGGTAACGAGACAGTATAGGTTGAGAATACTATGGTACTTGACATCGGGTGGTCCGAGGAGACAGGTACCCTAAAGGGTCCATTCTTATGACCTCATCCAACGGTAGAGGAAAAGGTCCTCTAGAAGGGTTGGGTCCCTAGCTTGGGTACAGAGAACATAACCGTCCGCCCAAGAAATGGTGACTCGGTGGACCCTTCGGGGGAGTTTTATTGTGTCTTTATCCTCGTTGTCCTACTGACTGACTGCCTCTCCAGGTTTCCCGACCCCTTCTCCTAAGGTTCCGTAAAGACGGACTCGAAACGTCGGACTCTCTCTTTCAACCTGGTCGAGGCAAAGTACCGGGAGTTATTGGGACGCTCCAAATCCCCGAGAACCAACAAGGTTTGGCCTTGTGTGACCCAGGTATAAGTGAAAATTTATTGCTGATTACAACCCCTTAACGTTGGAGTACCACCTTTGACTACAAAATAAAACTAACGTGTCGTAAGGTCACAGAAAGGTAGGAGGGGAGGGAGACCTGAAAGACTACTCGGGGTCAGACGGAGCGGAAGCGGGTCGATGTACACCAGGAGCTCACGAGGTGGGGCAATGAGAGGTGGAATGATAGGCGGAAAACTCTTCGGTGGGGGAATGTCGGGGATTTCTCCTTACGGGCGACCGACAACTCTAATAACACCGAAAACATAAAGACGAAATCACCTTCACACATCCCATGTTTTAAATTTCACACTGAGTATGTATTTCAAACTGTCACCGGACGGTCCGATCCCTTTCTGTCCTTTCTTCAAATAAACAATAATCACGTCTCCTCCCCACCGGTCCGACTCGGGTCGTCAAGACTCGTCCTATCGTGCTCCGACCCCTCGGTAGAGTCGTTCTTCACACAGACCAGACCCGGACGTAATGGGATACCGGGGTGGAGATATCCGGTATCTTCGCACCAACGGTAGACGAAGTGAACCACATTTTCCTCACAACAGGAGTGGGAACCGTCTAACGGTGGGATCGTGGAGTCAACTTCGCGGACCGAATCTCCGGGAGAGAAAGGGAGGGTGATTTCAGTCAGGGATTCCTTTTAAAGGGTCTATCCCGAGATGTGCCATCAAGGTTACGTCTCTCAAGACCGATTCTAAAACAAACGAACACAGACTACGACTTTTTTCGACCGGTATAGGGAATGAGGAAAGATGAGACATAACATTTTTACCGACAACACTAGTAAGTCGAGTCGAAAACACTAACCATGGAGGGTTTCCCTTTTCACGTTATAAGGAAGCTCATCACCCCTTGTCCTAACTAACAAGTTCTTCGTGACTGTATCTGTCTCGTCGTACACTCTACAAAATTCATCCAGGGTCAATATGTAGTCCATTGAATCCTTTTGTCGCCAAATGATGTACAACGTAAACGACACCCTCTATCTTTAGAATGACAATTTTGACTCAAAATTTTTACGATCTAATCCAAGAACTTGACAGTGATTAGAAACACTGATAAATTAGAAGTTTATAACACGAAGTTGGGGTCGTTTGGCGTGCATAGGACGTGGGATGGGGTTTTCTTAGTAGACATAAAATTACGGTGACGAGATTAACCAGGAAAAAAGACAACTCTGGTTAGCACTGTCACAAGTTCTAATACCTTCACAATGTTACGGCGAAATTCAGACGTTTTGGAGTTTACATCGGTTGAACTGTTTGAGAATTCACAATAACATCTAAATTTTAGGTAGACCGTGTAACACCATCCATAAACATGTCAAGAAAATTAATATGTATCGAAATTTGGAGTTGGACTACTTAAATTGTGAAACCGTGGGTACGGAAGTGAAGTCTTACTTGTGAAAGTAACGCTAGAATACAATTGGACTCTTAACTAAATTTCCTTCTAACTATTAGGATGTGAACATTTTTTTTTTATGTCCCGATAACATAAAATCTGTCTTGTATATGTCCTTTTTAAAGGTCGGTTAAAGCGATGGAGGGTTGAACTACCTAATCTCCATCGTCCGTTTACGACCACGAGGGTAGATGGAACATCTGTGGGTCGGTAGTTCTTAAGAGTGCCGTGTTGTTCACGTGAGTGACAAGTGTCATTTACAAACGTTTTGTAAGTCAAATTGAAAACTGTAGTGGTTACTACAGAGTAGACTTAAAGTTTAGACTTGTTAATATTAGAAAAACGCAATATATTGTGATAATAAAAGATGACAAGACTCGTATAATTTTAAGATAACCTAAAGTTTTTCCCTGATTATTGGTTAACTGAATGATATGTTTACAGTTGAACACTATAAGTTACTTTAAAGAACGACAAATGTGAAATGTAAAACGAAATTACTTGCACATACTCATAAATTAAAAAATTTTCCGTGGTAATGTGTCATATAGGATGTAAATAGTGTAAAGAATTTCACAATTCTAAGATCCTGAGTAAAGATACATAAAAAGAATGAAATGTTTTATTGAACTTTGTCATATCTAAAACATTGAATTAAAATCGTCGAAGAAAAAAATAATGTAACTTAATATTGTTGACGTACAATGGAATCTTTTCAATTATAAACGACGAAATGAGAAAACGTTTTTGTAAACGACATTACTTCCTTAAACATAAAGGTTTTACATGGAACTGACGTAAAACATTATAAATGGCGAAATAAGGATTAAGACGAAATTTCATAACTTGACCCGTACTTTTTAATTTTATAATTAGGTCTTGGACACATTTGACCTACAACGAATTTTAGACATAGTGACGGTACAACCTTTGGGTCTGACGAAAACACTACAAAGTTTAATTATTTTGATAGGAGGAGGAATAGTTGAATGTACACAGAAGTACCTTAGTTGTCTTCATAGTGTTTACGAGGTTTCGTTGACTATCGTCCACTGAGTGAAGACTGATGATACCAAGTTCTATATTACCCGTACGTTAATTGGTTGTATATTTTGGATTGTCCTTTAAGATAGTATGACAGTAGTCTTTATATCAAGGTCAGAGGACGATATTTTTAACTTTTTGTTGTCTTACATTATCAGATATATTAATTACTTTCTAGTAGAACATTTTTTTTTCTGTGATTTTTTAGTCTTAATTTTGTAAAATAAAAACGGTATTCTTCGAGATGCTTGATTATAGTCCATTGCCAATTACTTTTCATCTTGAATTTCAGTACTGTCCCTTCTGACATGTTCATACTTGTGATGTCGTGACCCACCTTTACTTGTTCAAAGTATACTAACTGTCTTCACTCTTTCGGTCACGACAACTTAATCATAAATTAAGAAATATCTCATACGTGTGGAACTGTTATGTTTTTTGAAAATGGTAAAAATGGAAATAGAAAAACCATGTTACCCTTTTTACGTCGTAGCTAAGGAGTATCACCAACATACACCCCCTAGTAATGGTCGTTTTATTATTTTATATAAAATTTCACTTAGAGAGTTCTAACGATACCGTATATTTTTAGAAACGAATCAAACTCGTGAAAGTAAAAGACAGTAGAGAAACTTGTTTAACGATAAAGTTTGTCAAGGATAGGTCTTATAAATTTCCATTAAATCGTATCCTCGTTTAGACTTCGGTTGAACTTACTTTTTTTCTCAAGTTGACGGTCTTTTGATTCATATTTTATCCTTTTGTGGTACTGTCCAAAACTTGTCGTAGAACGATGTGTAAAGGTTGGGGTATTTGTGACCCTCACTTCCCAAAATTAAGGGTCTCTCATAAGGTGTACCTAAGACTTGAAACCTATATCTCTGAAGATTTTTTTGACTTCTGGGACTGTATGCAAGTTCATTCTCAGAAGACCGTTTTTATGTTAAATTTCACTTAAAAGGTCAAAAGGAGGAGGGTTTTTTGATCTTCTATGGAAGTCATCCATTTCAACTTTAAAGTCTGAGTCTTGAATCTATCTCGTGTCGTCGTCGTTTATTAACATAGTTCTATTAAGTCTTGCCTATCAAAAGGTAATATCTTAAGGAACAAACAGTATTACCGGAACATCTTTGGTTCAAAATAACTTTTTCACTTTCACAAACAGCGAGTCAGCAATTGACTGAGATACGTTGGGGTACCTGACATCGGACGGTCCGAGGAGACAGGTACCTGAAAGGGTCCGTTCTTATGAGTTCTCCCATCGGTAAGGGAAAGGTCTGCTAGAAGGACTGAGTCCGTATCTTGGGTCCAGAAGACGTGACGTCCGCCTGAGAAATGGTAGACTCGGTAGGTCCTTCAATCGTCAATTCAGACTTTCCTGACTTCATAGTAAGTGTGAACAACTTAATACAGATTGACCACTTTGTGGTATTTACTTTGTTTGTTTAAAGGTGACTTTTGTAAAGTCTCACATGGGATATCAGTTTCTCATTACAATAGTTATGTATATGTGTTTCCTTTGTCTATAACGTTAAGGTCTCTAGTCTGAAAATTCGACATACCATTAAATTTTTAAAAGGTTCCTAATCAAATGTTTTACCAGAATTTCAGAATTCAGTGTCTTGTCTTTTGTATTTTCTACGTGTAGTAAGATTGGGAACCATTCGTTGCCTGGCATAATAAAAAGAAAGAGGAACATAATGACGTTTGTGACTACGGACTATGGGAGTCAATGGTAGAATTCTTTATGACTTTAGTAATAGAAGTTCAGATCGAATGACAGTCTTCCTACTACATATGTACTCTCTAACTAATTTCGAAATTCAAGTTTCAGTTCTTTATCTGATAAAAGTTTTTATGTAGTAATTCCTCTTTCTTTTATAGATACAACTTAATTCTTTATGAATTCGTTCCAATGTTTCCTGATTATTGATACGTGTTGTTAGAAAAAGTCATAGATTAGTATAAAAGAAGGAAACGTTTTTAAATGTCTTCAAGTTGTTCAGTTAGACAATATTTGCGATCCGATATATAAACAAGGTTAGACGAAGGGAAAATCATGACCGTGAAGTTATTCAAAACTGAAATAAAAGATTCACAAATTTGTACACAGTAAAAAATTTTCCCTCTTTCCACCATAAGTGACAAGAGTTCTATTCACCCTTAGTTGTTCGGATAAATTGAAGGAACATATCGAAGACTAACGATATTATGACGTCGTTAAACGTCTACCTTACCTTGAATAAAATCCTCATTTTTGGATTTTCCAGAACGACTTTCCTTTTATGATCTATAGACTAAGTCGATACAGTTTATTTTTGAAGGATAATCTCTAAGATTCATTATACTTGTAAATTTTTATGTACGGTCACCGGAGGGTGGGTTTTATACATTCTCAGAGTAAATACCTTAAACAGTAAATATTTCTACGTATGTATTTCTAATCAAACCACCACAAGTCTAAGTTTTAAACTTTTTAAAGTACCCTTATAAAAAATTGGTATTACTCGATTTTCCTTTAGAGGTAAGTGAAGGTAAGAGACAGAGATAGTATATTCTCGTGTCTTAAATTTCGTTTATACTATTTTGAAAATTAGAGAAGGACAGACGTAATGTTTCTAAAGAAAAAACGGGTATCTTTGGTGTGACGTTTCCATATATATATGTCACCAGGTCCGTGGTTTCAGAAAAGCTCTGATACCACTATTTTCACTTCAAATTAAGATTAATCGATTTTGAGTAAGTAAGAAGTTCACTCTTTGAACAGACGTGTCGATAAAAGTACTCCCCACCCTCCGTCCTCCGACGATAGGTAAACCCAATCGTTTTATGTGTTGGTTCGTCTCTGAATGAGACTTTTAAAGGTCCTGTTGAAATCTTCAAGAGTAAATGAGAAATACGGTAAATGTTCTGTGTTGTGTGTAAATATCAGAGTTATTATTCTTTTAACTCTTAAGTCGTCATTTCACGATTGTGCCTTCCCCTTTCAACGTTCTATATGATCCCATACGATTATTGAGGTCAATAAAAGTTTCTTGTAAGTTTGACTAAGTTTAAGATAAGTCCTTTGATAGAGAGGTTCGAAAAAAAAAAAAAAAACGGAGAAAATTTACACGACTTTCGATTGATATATTTGTCTATGAACCCCCTCCCCTTCAAGAGTTGGAGATAAGTTTGAAAGTCTTATTAAACGAAGATTTTTAATACTTGTTTATTAGGTTGATCTGATGGAAGTCTACTGTACCGTCTAGTTTACTTGAACAAAAGTGGAAACAAAATGTCCAGAAGACTTTCGGGACTGGGAATTTAGGTTTGGTTTTGAAAGACTATAAAGTTTCCTCAAGTTATTCTAAGACCATAATATTTAAGTTTGAGTCATGACGGTAGACAATGTAAGACAAATTTTTACCTTAGTAAAAGGACGACTTATTTTTATAGAAGGGTCCAGTACCCGAACAAGACTCCTCGTCTACACCAGGGATGACCTCCAAGAAAGGGTCGTAGTTGGAATATAGGTTATGGCAGTAGGAAGTAATGTCCGTATCACGGACTGGATAGTCTCTCCATACGTATAACAGACTAGACATTTCTGGACGTACCTACATTTGCTATTTCGAAGCTCAGAGGTCTTCCTAGAACTGATACTTGTCTGAAATACACACTTCTGTATTTGACTATCAACTACTTACTGAACGGTGTCCGGTTTGTGACTATGGAAGCGAGAGGACACACTACTTAAAGTACGAAACACGCTATAAGACGTTCTCCTTTCTGGAAGAGTGTCATTGCCGTTCCTATGAAGAAGAGGGTTCTTACTTACAATTTTACAGAGGCGTTCGAACAGTCCGTCTGTATACTGGAAAACGTATGTTATGTCTATATTATCTGGGAAGGTAGATGATAATTGAGTATCACTAGTAGTACAAATTGAAAGTATGCAAATAAACGACAGAGTGACGATCCACAAAAACCATAGAGCAAGGGTTCAGACCGGAGGGGAAGCAGTCCCAGTAGAAACTGTCCCTATTGATATAGTATTCATAGAAGTGGTTATAAACGTATTTGGAACGTTGGGCAACTGTTCGGAAGTTAAAGTCATCGACATAGATTTCATTATTAGAAGACTGGGAGGTAATCTACAAACCTAGGATTTGGACCTAGTAATCACAAAGAGCATTAATATAGACTTTAAAAATTTCTTAACCTTTGACCGAGAACGTCTTCACATCCTTAGACGTAGAAGACATAGTCACTAGGTAGTTTTCACCATAAACCCCCCTAGAGTCGGACACCCTGGTTTCTGCATAATGACTGTCGCCTTAGACCTGACCTCGATTATCACAGTAGTAGTAGTAGATATTAAAGGAGGAGGAGGAGAAGTAACCGGAACAAAGGACCATTTTGTCGTGACAAACCACCGACAACTAAGACATGTTCATTTAACTAACTTCCTCTGTATAATAAACCTTCACTTCTTGACTGTAAACCACCACATCATTCACCACAGACTAAATTGTTTTACTACAAACCTCAGTCTACACAACCCCGGCTTCTGTGGTTGTTAAAAAGTGAAGGGACACAGACCGAGTCTCAACGGACTAAGTGTCTTCATCCTTCAAAGACTCATCCACACTACAAACAATTTCCCCCTCTCGATAACGAGTGTGTTCCACGTAGTAGACTTTATCGTTGTCTCGGACCTAATCCGACCTGGAGACGGTGACACAACCATGAGCCGTTTCAGAGGAAACGTCCGTCTTAGAGTCTCGTCTTTTACTGTAGTAGCAGCAGTAGTAGACTTAGTCATTGTTACTAGAAAAAACAGAGTATTAGAAGTCGTCTGTTCCTTTTTCTAAGACAATATTAACCGTAATATCACCGGGGTAAAAGAACCCTAAGTAGAAAACTAAAAACATAAAGTCCTCCACTCAAAAGACGTAATGGTAGGACTCGACATGGACTCTACGAAAATTGGACACTGTTGCCCTGTGGTTCGAGACGATATTTGAATTGAGGATTATTAACGGGACTGAATTAATTGAGTAGTTCATTTAGACTAGATTGTGCTTGTTAAAATCTTGATATCTATATTAACTCTTAAAGACGTTTCTAGAGACGAGAATATTTCGAGTCAAGTTGTTGAACGGGTCGTTGACTCTTCTCAACTACTTTCATTCATGAACTTCGACTTTCTTACAAGGATACCCGAGCCTTAAAAGCCAGAAGGTGTTATTGTCATTGTAGTGTCTTCTCAGGTACCGGTGCAACGAGTAAGTTCCTCAAGTCGTCTGACGGTCTCATAACTTACAGACATCGTCTTTAGTCAAAAGATGAGAGGTACGGATATTCTCTTTCCTCTTCCCCTCTACGTACGTAATCCTTTCTTTTTGTGTTCATGAAGTAATAAATCTTAAAATCGATGTCGAAGTAACTTATCAAATAATCGCAAAATTACCTTCAAACCACATGGAAAACCAAAAATATATTTGACAAGAATGTCTAAAAATATATATTGACAATAAACCTGGTGTACAATTTAGAGTACTGAAGGAGGACTCTTCTCTGTTCGTTCAAAATTTAACTAGATGTCTAAACTTGTGATTAGAGAAGGAAACTTAGAATCTATGTACGTAGTGGTGATTCGTCAAAAATTTCTGATTTCAATTAAAAAAACAAGGTTAAAACCTAAAAGAGGAGTTCTCAAATCTCAATTAAAAATTGACAGACTTGTGACATTCTTTTTAGAAGTAACACTTGTGTATTTTTCAATAAAATGGACATTTACTTACTACACAGTCTTTTCGAACTACACACGTTATGATTCAGGTTTTATCCATCAGAAGGATTTGCAAATTGAATAGAAATTGTTGTATAAGTTGTCGATGAGGGACATCGGTGTCTGACTTGGTCGTAAGTATTCGTGACCGCTGATAATGGAGACTTCAAAAATACAAGAATAAAATTGTCCCTACGAAGTAGATCTATTTGATACTTTGTGGAAAAATGGGAGAGGAGAAAAGAAGAAGGGGAGTGGACAGATGAGGGGTGTTAGAGGTCTCTACCTTACAATCTTACAGTTTACTTCAGTTGTTTACGATAACACTTTTTGTTTTGTTCCCTTTTCAAATGGTAAAGAATTTCGAGTTTACCCACTTTTGTGTTTTGTAAAGTAAAACAACCCTTTCTTAATACTCGTGACTATACTCTTAAAAGAAGTGTGTCTTACTAAATCACTTTTGAAGTCTGGTCTGTAGTGAGATCTTTTCCTCTTCCTTACAGTTGGCTATCATAACGACACATGGTGGGAGATTTGTTAAAAGTCGTGAAGTGTCTTCTCTAAAGACCATTTTTAAATTTATGTATTTTACTATGTACATATATATTAAATTTTAATCAACCATTCATGAAAACCATTTCTCTGTGAAGATAACGATCATATATAAGAAAGGGAAATCTCAATGGTTTTATCATGTTGACAGTGTCACGAATTCAATATGTGTACACCTTCCGTCCCGCAGAGTTTATAGAAGATTAAAAAAGTTTTAATATCGAATTTCTGTTTTTTTTATCCTCTTTTCAGATCTTTAGTTCCTAAATTTTGTAGTACAATATTCCGTAACGAACAATTGTCATGGTCCCTTAAAGTCCAATGGTATTTTCGTAAGTAGTCTTTCCCACTGGAAACCTGTCACTCGGTCGATGGTCGCGAAGGCTTTATGCCCGTAAAGCTGTGTTCGGTGAAAAGTCACCTATCTGTCCAAAAGACTTATGCCAGGGTGATGAAAACAGGAAACGTTTACCCAAAAGGGTTGCCCCGTTCCTAAAGTTACATACGCAGGTCCACTGTGGTCCTGAACCAAAGTAAAACAACAAAGTAAAACAGAAAGGGCAGGTCAACCTGGGTCCTAGTCGTGTTTAGCCAGACTTGGGTAGGGTTGGGGTCTAGGCGCTGGACTGGCACCTTTTCGGTAAGACGTGCGGGCACTCTGTTTAGGAACTGGCTCCCGTCCACTGCAACCTTTTCTCTCTGCGGTGGGCGTTCTCACTTTGTTGGATGTGCGCCGTCGACTTGGGGTAGAGGGAGACAGGTGGGGGAGAAGGGGTAAGTGTGGGCCGGCCGACGTTGGCTCCAAAAGTTGGGCCTAAGTGCACCTTTTCGTCAAAGAACGTTTATGTCTTCCTTCCGGCCGGTCGTGCCAGTCCCGCCCCCATCAGCCCGCTCCGCCGGCCGGTCCCTTTCATCTTCCACCGCTTCGCCTCCCACCCCACAACCCTCCCCTACACCGGTTCGTCCGCCGTAACAACACGGGACCCTTCCCCTCCTACCCGGACCGGCTTTTCGAGATTTAGTTTCAGCCCCACTCCTCCCCCTTGACCGCGTTTTTCCGTCCGCTCCCGGCACCTTTTGCGGCTCACCAAGAGGCGCCACCCGAGGGGTTCGAGGCCCGGATGGGGCCCGGGACTGCCGGGGACTGCCGCCTCCTCTGGCGCGGAACCGGGAGGGCCAAGCAGGGGAGGAAGCGAGGGCTCGGGTGTGTTTCTTTTCCCGGCCTCCTCGCCTCGGAGGCTGAGGCGGCGAAGGACCAAGTTCACTCCTCTTTCGCTTCCGTCCGCGCCGGGTCTCTGCCTCCTTCGGCCGCGCGAGGGAGCGGGGGAGTGCCCAGCGTCGGCCGAGGAGTGGACGAAGGGCCGCGGCGGCAAAGAGCAGCAGCCGGGCGCGCCTTTCCACCCTCAGGAGGTTGTCAGTCTTCGGCCTGAGACGCCGCTAAGCCGAGGAAGAAATTTGCAGCGAGGTCAGAACCAGTTGCAGCTGCGCCGATGGCGGAGGGCGGCGGTGGCGACGGTGTCGACGGAGTGCGGCGGCTGTCTCCCGTGGCGCGCCCCCGCTCTGCGGCTTCTGCTTCCTCGGGAGGAGAAGGCTCGCGCCAAGCCGAGAAAGGCCTCTCCGGGCTCGCGATCCGGCAGGGTGAAGCCGCGGAGCGAGGCGGAAGCCGAGGAAGGCGTTCCCCGCCTCCTTCTGACCCTTCGCGGCCCTCGCGAGCCGGGGAAGGCCTCCCGCTTTCCCACCCTTTTTCCTTTTCCTTTCCCTTTCTACCCCATTGCGCCGTTATTGCCAACCCTACGCTCCCTATGATCAGGGAAAGGAGATGCAAGGCACATTCGAAGATCCCGCATTTTTGAAGCTTTCTGATTATTCCAAAGTAAAGAAAACTTTCAAGCTCTGACGGAATAAATTATCGAACAACAATCTACTGTTTGGTTAGGATTACCTTTAGTCAGGACTTATAAGTGACCTTCCTGACTACGACTTCGACTTCGAGGTTATAAAACCGGTGGACTACGCTTGTTGACTGAGTAACCTTTTCTGAGACTACGACCCTTTCTAACTTCCGTCCTCCTCTTGGGCTACTCTCTCCTACTTTACCAACCTACCGTAGTGACAGAGCTACCTGTGCTCAAACTCATTTGAGACCCTCAACCACTACCTGTCCCTCCGGACCGCACGACGTTAAGTATCCCAGCGTTTCTCAGCCTGTACTGACTCGCTGATTTGACTTTAGTGGAACTGTATATTAGTCTTACTTATATTAGTTTGTTACTTAGTTCAGTACTAAATATTAAGTTCAACTTCCTATTGTTCGTGTAAGATTGTGGATGAAACTTCTTTATTCAAAAACCCATTCATGATAGAAGAGTTGACTTATGACTTACTACGTTATAACAATTAAGGAAGTAACGTTGATAAGAAAAGACTGGTGGACAAACTAGACATGGTTTAGAATACAATCTGACACACCTTATGTTTTACTTATTCGGTTCCAGAGATGGAAAAGTTTCTCGAGTCATCTATCCATATGTTTGTAGCTGTTTTATGTCTTGTGTCTCTTCCTTGATCGTTTGACTTAATCTCGACGTAGAACTTTCTATTTATCATTGTGAACGTAACACACACAAATAATGAAAATAAATGTATCGTAAAGGGCGTGTCTCCCGAAATGACAGGTGTGTATCATCCACAAGTTATTAACAATTCACTTACTTATGTACTTACTAAACATTAAACTTTTTGAGGAGACCATTAGGTGAAGACTGACTCATGGTACTACTTACTTCACTGTCCTACCCACCAACTTCTCGGCTTATAAAGGGAAGTCCGACTAATAACTAGTATAAGTTGATTCCTCCGTTTTATCATCGTAAAAGAAGTTGTTAATCTCGGTAAGTGATACAAGTAAAACAAGAAAAAATTTTTTATATATGTCCTATTATAACGTAGTCAAAGGTTTTTGAACTTAACCGTGAATAAATGGTAAGTCAACCTTAGGAAGGTACAGAAAGGATGTTTTTAGGACCTCTTTTACAGGTAGTCCTATAAGGTCTTATTTTTGTCTAGATGATTGATATAAATTAAAAGAAGTTGTATTTTCGTCTGTTCCTACAGTAGTAGATAGTTGGAGATTAGATAAGATGTAACAGGAGTTATTTCAGTTCAGTGTATCATTTTATAGTTTCATCACATTATGTCGACATAAAAGTGTACCTCTATTCTTTAGGTATACTTTAAGGGATCCACAAAGAGGTTTCAAAAGATAACACCATTTTTTTTGAATACACCCTTAGTGACGTAATAATTATATTTGTGTAAAGTACCTTTTATCTTTACACGACAACATTTTCTTCCATTCTGTCTACTATAACAAAAGGACCGTTGACTCGTGAATTAATGAATCTTGTAATTACTGGTAAAAAGACTCAGTAGGAGAGTGTTTTAAATCATCGTTTTTTTATAAATCCTTTATCCTGTTTCATGTAGAACTTTCAAATCCTAGATAAATAGAAAGTCATCGAATCAACTGTTTTTGATTTTGTTCTATAAAGAAACTTTATATCTAGTATCATTGACGGTGAGAACGATAGTTTATCCACAACCAATGTAGAGTCATTTGACATTCTACGTTATGTTAAAGAAAATGTAGTCGTGGTTGTCGTGGTTCTGGAGGTTGGTTTAACGGATCGGAAACAGGGAAAGGACTTTCCCGAAAGTTTCACACCTTGGGATCGACTCCATACTACTTCCGGACAATGAAGTTTTACATCTTTTGACGGAGAAGGGAAGACAGGTGCACCGAGTGAGGGATTGAGTCGTTTTTGATTCGATTTTAATTCTTTGACGGATATTGGGTATGTGGATGCCAGTTAATTAGATACTGTATTTTCAGTATATGTTATATGTTACCTCTTTTCTGTCAGAGAAGTTGTTCACCACGACCCTTTCGAACGATGTACATTTAGTTACTTTAATCTTATGAGGGAGTGTGGTATATGTTTTTAGTTGAGTTTGACCAAATTTTTGAATTTACATTCTGTACTGTGGTATTTTTAGGATCTTTCCTTGTATCCCTTTTGTAAGAAACTGTATTTAGTAACGTTATAAAATAATCGAGTCGGAGGGTTCCGCTTTCTTTCTTTTCGCTTTTCTTTGTTTTCCCTGGATTAGTTTGAATTTTCGAAGACGTGTCGTTTTCTTTGGTAGTTGTTTTACTTTTCTGCTGGATACCTTATCCTCTTTTACAAAAGTTTCCTACGTTGACTGTTTCCCAATCATAGGTTTTATGTTTTTGTCGAGTATGTTGAGTTATAGCTTTGTTAAGTTATAGGTTTTATGTTTTTGTCGAGTATGTTGAGTTATAGGTTTGTTAAGTTAGTTTTTGACCCGTCTTGTGGATTTATCTGTGTATGTCTACCGGTTGTCCGTGTATTTTTAATAAGTGATTATTAATCTCTTTATGTTTAGTTTTGGTCAGTCTTATCTATAGTAGTTTTTCAGATGTATATTATTTACAACCTCTCCCACACCTCTTTTCCCTTAGGAGTGTGTGACAACGACCCTTGCATTCAACTACGTCGGTGATACTTTTTGTCATACCTCCAAGGACTTGTTGTTGTAAGATATTTCGTTGATAGGAAGTTAATTTTTCATCTAATTTTTTTTGTTGGGAATACGATAGTAAACACTGGTCTTTTAGTAACATATTTATTATACATTTGAACTCTTGATAACCTAGTATTGTAATGTGTCTTCGTAATTTCGTGTTAATATGGGATCGTTTTTATTTTCATTTTTGTTGATTTTTATCTTAATGATATACTATGTCGTTAAGGTGAGGATCCATATATAGACCTTTTTTGTGTTTGAAATTAAGTCTTTCTATGTATGTGAAATTACAAGTATCGTCGTGATAAATGTTTTCGGTTCTGTACCTTTGTTAGGTTCACAAGTAGTTGTCTGCTAACTGAATTTCTCTACACCATGTATATATGTTACCTTATAATAATGAGTCGGTATGTTTTCTTACGTTATAACGGTAAACATCGTTGTACCTACCTGGATGTCTCATAAAACGAATCACTTCATTCAGTCTTTCTCTTTCTGTTTACGATATACTACAGTAAATATATACCTTAGATTTTTTATTATGTCTAATTAGACATATATTTTGTCTTTGTCTTAGTATCTGTGTCTTTTGTTTGAGTACCAATGGTTTCCCCTCTCCCTCTCTCCCTCCCTGTTCTACCTTCATACCCTAATTACCTATGTTTGATAATATATATTTTCTATGTGTTGTTTCTAAATGACATATTGTGATCCTTGTTATAAGTTATAGAATATTATTGAATATTACCTTTTATTAGACTTTTTTAATTATATATATTGACTTGTGAAACGACATGTGGACTTTGATTATGTTATAACATTTAGTTACTAACAACAAATCAACCATTCAACACAGACTGAGAAAACGTTGGGGTACTTGACATCGGACGGTTCGAGGAGTAAGCTACCCTAAGAGGTCCGTTCTTATGACCTCACCCAACGGTAAGGGAAGAGGTCCCCTAGTAGAGGTGGGTCCCTGACTTGGGCACAGAGGACGTAACGTCCACCTAAGAAATACTCGGAGGTCCCTTCGGGCATTAGTTGATGTGAAGTTAATTTTTTTCTTAAATTCCGGAAGGGACCACTGAGTCACCATTTCCTAGGTGGATAGGGACGTCCTCTGTGTCCAAACTAGGGACTGGGTCTTTTTAGTATGCACGGTGTCTCGTTGACCCAGGTACACGGTGTTGATGACTCAGACACAAGATCTTGGGTCCTCTGTGTTGATGACTTCCGACTCGTGGGATCTTGGACACGAACCGTTGTTCTCCTCGGTGACGTTACACAGTACGACGTTGATCTCCTTCAGGTACGTCGTTGCTTCTGGGTCGTGTCGGTATTTATTTATCTATTTATTTTAGTAAAAATTTTTTCTTAACATTTTTTTTTTCAGTGGATATTAATTTCCCCTAGATTATTAGGACTTTCCACTCAAGCTAGGGACCCAACCCTTCTAGGGGACCTCTTTGTTTACCGTCGGGTGACGTCATAAGAGCGAACTCTTTATGGTACCTGTCTCCTCGGACCGTCCGATGTCAGGTATCCCAGGGTTTTCTCAGTCTGTGCTGAATTGTTGATTTGTTGTTATGTTGTTATTATTAGACCTTTCCTGAAAAAACTATCCTTTTCGTCCAGTCTGGTTCTTTAAACTCACCGGATTTGTCAACGAAACCTCTGTTCTATAAACCTTTCAGTGATTAAAAGACAAAGAGTTGTTCAATAAAGTGGAAAGTGAAAGAAAAATAGAGGTCCGTATTGGAATGAAGTTTATTGGATCATCGAAAAAAAATTTTTTTTTTTTGATAAATAAACCACATCAAAAGTTTCTGTTCTTGGAAATAGTTTACCTAAACCTCCATAGTTAACAAAGTGTCAGATCTTTCTAAAAACTAACCGACTATTACCTCAGTCCAAAATTTTGACGCACGGGCACAAACAAACAGAAACGGAAAAAACTTGGAATAATACTTAAGGTACTTCGGTCGTTGACAGGAGAGGATACAATTTTGTGGTTCTTGGAACACCTACGAATTATACATAATTAACTACTACTATTTTCTCTTTTTTACTATAAATAAGTCAGGATATCGGGAAGGGGACTCAACATGAATCGATATGTTTAAATCTTTCCAGTGACGTACTCATGTTCTTCTTTGGTGTCATTCCATAGTACCTTTTCCATAGTGAAAAACGTCGTCACTTTCGTAACCCTAAGACCATGAAGGTGAAGCGACACACTGGGACTCGGACTAAGAAGTAGACATTTTATTTCTATTATTATGGAAGGGTATCTCAACAAAACTCCTAATTGATACCTATCACAGTTTGACGAATACTAAAGGTAAACACTCCGGACGGAACTGGGTTATCTACCATCTGACTATACCAATGAACTTAATAATTCACTTACTCACAGATCTTGGAATATTCACGATTTATACAAACGAAAAAGTAGTGAGAGGGGAAAAGACTAAATAGGGTTGTTAAGACAGAAATTCACTGAACGAACTATTGACGACTAAGAGAAAAAGAAGAATTTTGGAATGTTTCCGTTAACGTATCCCTATATATTGGGAGGATGTCCCTTTCTCCTTCACCTGTAACGACTGTTATTATGTTAGATGAGGGGGTTTTCGGTGTCCATCGGATAAAGTTTATACTTTTTTCAACTCTCTTACGTGATGGGTCCGTAGGAAACACTTTTTGATGAGCCGGTATACTTTAGTTTAGACTATTCTTTACTCAGTTTTATTTATTAATTCTTATCTGTAAAACATTACTCGGTTAGATGAATTTACCTCCTGATTCTGGTTTGTTGTTCCAACTAATACTTATACACTATCTTCTTTGATAATCATAATATATGTGGGACTGTGTTATTTTTAGGTAAGTACACAAGTAATTTAAGTATAGTGAATCATGGATGAGACACGGTCCTTTACGAGATGTGTGACATCTATGTTAGTAGCAGTTCTACTTTAGGATCACCCTAAAGGGACCGTCAGGTCTCCAATTCTAAGGTGGGAGGGTTCCGTCCCCTGTACCCAAACTAGGGACCAACCTCTTGATTCTAAGACGTACGGTACACCGTACCGGTGTAATTTTTTTTTGTTTTTCTTCCATTTCAGGATCAGAAGTCCTTTGAATCTAAGATTACCCTATCTGTACGTTATTTGTAATAGATTTATATATTATATTATAGTCTATCGTTACTCACGATACTTCTTTTTACTGGTCGTATTTCCCTCTCTCTTACTACTCCCATCATGACATTTAGAAAAGTCCCTGCTGGAGGGACTTTTCTACTACGTACTCGTTTCTTATCTTACTTGATTCCCTTTCTTAGTACGTTTATAGACCCCTTCGTAAGATCCGTCACCTTGTACAGTTAAGGGAAGATTGTTTCTGGTGGTCCTAATATGAGTGTCGACTGTTCAACCCAAATAAAAAGAAACGTCCCTCCTTCTTACTTGTGATATCCTTTGACATCTCCACAAAGTCATTGTCTTACAATCATTCTTGGATGATATTATAAACCTACTAAATCCCGTAGTCCGTAGAGTTACTAGAGAAGACATCCCTCCTGTCTGATCACGTTCCTATTTCGACATTACCTATTTCTTCGTCAGTGGGTACAACCACTTCTCTCCCCCACAAACCACAAAACACCCACCATCTCGTTGGAAAAAAAGACCAGAGACGAAGGGACCACCGAGTCTGCCATTTCGCAGACGGATGTTACACCCTCTGGGCCCAAGCTCAGGACCCATCCCTTCTAGGGGACCTCTTCCTTTACCGTTAGGTGAGGTCGTGAGAACGGACTTTTTAGGGTACCTGCCTCCTCGGACTATCCGATGTTAGGTACCCCAGCGTTTCTCAGTCTGTGCTGACTCGCTGAAGTGAAATCTTTTTCGTTCTCTCAAGGTCTTTTTGTAGATAAAGACGAAATAACTGATACGGTTTCGGAAACTGACACACCCAGTGTTATTTGAACACCTTTTAAGACTTTCTCTACCTTTATAGTCTGGTGGACTGGACGGAGAACTCTTTGGATATACGTCCAGTCCTTCGTTGTCAATCTTGACCTGTACCTTGTTGTCTGACCAAGGTTTATCCTTTTCTTCATGTAGTTCCGACATATAACAGTGGGACGAATAAATTGAATATACGTCTCATGTAGTACTCTTTACGACCTGACCTTCTTTGTGTTCGACCTTAGTTCTAACGGTCCTCTTTATAGTTATTGGAGTCTGTACGTCTACTGTGGTGGGAATACCGTCTTTCACTTCTCCTTGATTTTTCCGAGAACTACTTGCACTTTCACCTCTCACTTTTTCAACCGAATTTCGAGTTGTAAGTCTTTTGCTTCTAGTACCGTAGACCAGGGTAATCAAGTACCCTTTATCTACCCCTTTGTCACCTTTGTCACAGTCTGAAAAAAAAAAACCCGAGGTTTTAGTGACGTCTACCACGAACGTCGGTACTTTAACTTTCTGCGAATGAACAACCTTCCTTTCAATACTGGTTGGATCTATCGTATAAGTTTTCGTCTCTGTAATGAAACGGTTGTTTCCAAGTCGATCAGTTCCGATACCAAAAAGGTCACCAGTACATACCTACACTCTCAACCTGACACTTCTTTCGACTCGCGGCTTCTTAACTACGAAAACTTGATACCACAACCGCTTCTGAGAACTCTCAGGGAACCTGACGTTCCTCTAGGTTGGTCAGATAAGACTTCCTCTAGTCAAGACCCACAAGAAACCTTCCTTACTACGATTTCGACTTTGAGGTCATGAAACCGGTGGAGTACACTTCTCAACTGAGTAACCTTTTCTGAGACTACGACCCTCCCTAACCCCCGTCCTCCTCTTCCCCTACTGTCTCCTACTCTACCGACCTACCGTAGTGGCTGAGCTACCTACACTCAGACTCACTTGGGGCCCTCAACCACTACCTGTCCCTCCGGACCACACGACGCTAAGTACCCCAGCGTTTCTCAGCCTGTGCTGACTCACTGGCTTGACTTGACTTGACGAATCTTTTTTATTACTTCAGCAAAGCAAAACAGAATGCAACAGTCAGTAGATCTGACCACATGACATTCAAATACAGGTTGTCCTCTTTGACCGGACTCACGATCGGCTGAAGGTCTATAGTCCCCGACGAAAGGTTGGGTCACAGAGATTGTCGTTAACTTTTTGGAATCTTATAGTCCTTATTTGAAATCTCCACCACCCTCTCCTCCATATTATCACCGGTAAAGGAATAGAAATGATCTTTTATCAATCAACTATCACGTAATGATAACATACCCTGTATGAATGCGGACACACGATTCAGTGAAGTCAGTCCAGGGTGAGAAACGATGGGACACCTGACATCGAGCGGTCCGAGACGACAGGTACCCTAAGAGGTTCGTTTTTATCACCCCACCCAACGGCACGGGAGGAGGTCCCCTAGAAGGACTGAGTCCCTATCTTAGGTTCAGAGACGTAGGTATCCGTTCAAGAAATGGTGATTTTGGTGGACCTTTCGGGTCCTGTATGAATATGATTTTGTAATAAGTAACAAATCACTTGAAGTTTACATTAGTTCGGATGATATATAAAAAAGGACGATTTAGACTGTCGTGATTTTATTTGTGTGTCAGTCAACGTATCCTTTATGAAACTGATGAAACACGGAAAAGAAAAGAAGGGTGAATCTAAAAATAAAATTTAGTTCTATCTGAGTTGCTTTATTATATTGAGCTAAACCCGGTAAGGATATATAAGACATACATGTGTATATGTGTGTAGACACGTATATAACCCGAAGGGTCCACCGTGATCACCATTTCTTGGGTGAACGGTTAAGTCCTCTGTATTCTCTGGGTCAAACGCAGGGACCCAGTCCTTCTAGGGGACCTCTTTCCTTTCCGTTGGGTGAGGTCATAAGAACGGACCTCTTGGGGTACCTGTGTCCTCGGACCGTCCGATGTCAGGTATCCCAGTGTTTCTCAGCCTGTGCTGACTCGCTGAATCGTGCGTGGACGTATATGATACATATACATGTGTGTGTGTGTGTGTGTGTGTGTGTGTGTGTGTGTGTCCTCTTTGTCATTCGTGGGTTATTATATCTCATATTGTTGTGTGTCCGTATCTTTCGTGGACTTTGTGTTCGTCTTGACCGACACAACCACTATGCCGGTGAGACGTTACATGGAACACCACACAGTAGGAAGGAAAGTCAGTAAAGTTCCTGGTCCGACTCCTTCTGTGCCAGTGACTAGGTTGAATCTGGACCGCTCGGAGGACTCCTTGGTCTTCCTGCGCGCCTTGGCCAACGTCGCCGCCGAAAACATATGCCTACATGTGCAGCAAAGTGAAGTCGACCTGCGGTGTATCCGGACCCCTTCCCAAAACGGCTGCATGGGCCTTCCAAAGGCGCCAAAGGAGCCGCAACCTCCCGAACACGTCGCCGCCCAAAACCCTCGGTTTTTCTGGTCTCTAGAAGGGGCCGAGAGCTCACACGGGAGAAAGCACCGTTGTTACCGAGACCACAGACCGAGCAAGCGTCAAGGACCTTCTCGGGGCTGGGGCGGCTCGGCTGCGAGAGCGGACGAGAGTCGGACCCCTGGCCTTACCGGAACCAGCAGTCCACCCACAGGAATCGGCTCCGGGGGTTTTGGTCGGGACGCTGGGGCCGAGCGCCACAGCAGGCGCTCTCGCCGGAAGCCGAGGAGCCCTGCCTGGGAGGAGGCGAAGACGGAGGATCAGGAGGTTCGCACCGTCGGTCCTAGCGCCGACGGCCTCGTTGCTCGGCCCTGCTAGAGATCCTGTTCCTGGTCCTCCTCCACTCACTATGCCGGCGTGGAAGCGAGACTCCTCGGGTGGACGGAAGTCTCAGGCGAAGTAGAGAGCAGGGCGAAGACTTGCCAGAGTCAATTCGTAAAGATGGAAGGAACGTGGGTACAGGTAGAAAACGAAGACAGGAACTGTCGAGGAATAAGTGGGCAAAAGAGGGAATTAAGAGTGAGTGGGAACCCGCGGAAGTACACCCGGGGACTGGGGAGGTGGGCGAAAGTCGAGACCAGACCGTCGTCTGTACCGGTTCCCAGGGTCTAGCTAAATATCACAAATAAATGAAACAGTAAACACTCGTTCAAAAATAAGAGGTGATCTGACTTAAGTCACAAGAACGGACCTCTTAGGGGTCCCTACCGCGTGCCTCAGTCTGTGCTGACTTCGCTGAATCGTCGTCGTCGTCGTCGTCGTCTGACTTAAGGACCTTTCCTCCTCGGGCCAAAATAAGTAGTGTCTTAAACGTTACGTATCACGAATCACTCTCGAGTTGGTAACACACGACTTACTAGTCAGACTCTACTATTACACTACACATTCACCTTTAAGAAACATCCCTCAACCTTTCCCAACTTTGCTTTCTTAAATTTAACCTTTTCTCTTTTCACTACACACATTGTCGTCTACTTCGATTCTAACTCTGGTGAAAAAAACACTTCACTAGAGTCAGAATTGGAACTCCTTACTTCCTTCTCACTCTAGTTAAAAGGAGATTACTTTCACTCATAACCTCACCCTTTTATCAAATTCTTCAACAAGTCAACGGGTCAGTACAGACTGAGACACTGACGTACCTGACGTCGGGAGATCCGGACGGACAGGGAGTGGTAGAGCCATTTAAACGGGTTCAAGTACAGGTAACGTAGTCATTACGGTAGATCGGTAGAGTTGGAGACTGAGGGAGAACAGTAAGACAGGAGTCAGAAAGGGTCGTAGTCCCTGAAAAGGTCACTCAGTCGACAAGCGTAGTCTACTGGTTTTATGACCTCAAAGTCGAAGTCGTAGTCAGGAAGGTTACTCATAAGTCCCAAGTAAAGGGAATTCTAACTGACCAAACTAGGGGAACGACAGGTCCCCTGAGAATCCTCAGAAGAAGTCGTGGTGTCAAGTTTCCGTAGTTAAGAAACCGCAAGACGGAAGAAATGTCAGGTCGAGAGTGTTGACATACATTGGTGACCCTTTTGGTATCGGAACTGATATCCTTGGAAACAGTCGTCTCATTACAGAGACGAAGAGTTGTGTGACAGATCCAAACAGTAGTGAAAGGACGGTTCTTCGTTTGCAGAAGACTAAAGTACCGACGTCAGTGGTAGGTATCACTAAAATCTCGGGTACTTCTCCTTTAGACAGTGATGAAGGTGGAAAAGAGGGAAATAAACGGTACTTCTTTACCCCGACCTACGGTACTAGAATCCAAAAAATTATACATCAAAATTCGGCCGAGAAAGTGAGAAGAGGCAGTGGAGAAATCAAGGAGAAACGAACGACGGAAATCTCACTATACTAGGTGTATGAACTCCAACATCTACAAAGAGGACGGATAGAACTAAGGTCGAATATTGAGGAGGTCGGGTCGTAAAGAGTACATATCTAATTTGTCCCACTGTCGTCTGTCGGGACAGTATGAGGAAAGAGTCAGAACTTGATCAAGGTATGTACAAGATTGACAACGAAGAGCCGGGAGTAGACCAAAAGAGTCCTCTGTCCATTCTACCAGACCATAATTCTACCATAAGGGTACAGAAATTCTCGAAAGGTGTCAAATAATACCAGGTGTGTCAGTTTCCGAAATCGCATCAACTACTTTGTCTCCATCTACAAATAGACTTTAAGGGATCGAAAGAGATACTAGGTCGTTTACAACCGTTAAACTAGAGACCAAGGAGAAGGAAAAGATTTAGGTCGAACCTGTAGACCTTCAAGAACCAAGTGCATTACGACTTTGAATCGTACGTTCTAAAATTCGTACTGGAATGACACACCCTCTATTCACGTCAACAGGTTACCAATCGTGTAAGAAGTCTTGATGAGAAGAACCCATGACCCTATTCCTAACTGGGTAGGGTTAAATTCTTCCTTTTCAAGATTAATAACGAGATATTCATAAGTATGGACGATCCACGGAACTTACACAATTTTTACTCTTTAAATGTTTACAATGTCCGTAACTCCCCGTCTAACTGTTCTGTTGTCGACCCTCTACAGAGTCAAGTCAAGTCAAGTCAGTGAGTAAGCACAGGCTGAGAAACGTTGGGGTACTTGGCGTCGTACGGTCCGGAGGGACAGGTAGTGGTTGAGGGCCTCAGGTGGGTTTGGGTGCAGGTAGCTCAGCCACTACGGTAGGTTGGTAGAGTAGGAGACAACAGGGGAAGAGGAGGACAGGAGTTAGAAAGGGTCGTAGTCCCAGAAAAGTGTACTCAGTCGAGAAACGTAGTCCACCGGTTTCATAACCTCAAAGTCGAAGTCGTAGTCAGGAAGGTTACTTGTGGGTCCTGACTAGAGGAAATCCTACCTGACCAACCTAGAGGAACGTCAGGTTCCCTCAGAAGAGGTTGTGGTGTCAAGTTTTCGTAGTTAAGAAGCCACGAGTCGAAAGAAATATCAGGTTGAGGTATGTACTGATGACCCTTTTGGTATCGAAACTGATCTGTCAGGAAACAGCCGTTTCAACTGGTCTTACTAATAATTGTGTCTTAATCCTCTCTCTCTTATAACTCGGGTTAAGACACTAGTTTTGAAATTCTTACCTTGATAAGTTCTCCCGTCTCACGGATGAAGTGAACGAGAGACGTGTTTTTAACTCATTGTCACTCAAGTCCCGAAAGGAGACGGGGGAAATAATATCAGGTTTAATTGGAGGAGAGATCCCGACACTAATACCACCTCCTTATTGTACGACTTTCGTTGTCTTACTCTCCTCATCTCACACGAATAAAACGGATGCACTGTTTTTTCACGTTTATGAAATTTTATCTCCCTTCTTTATCTCATTCTGTTTAAAACTAAAATCTTTTAAGTCTTTGAATTCAAAACACAAAATTATCTTAACTTTACCTCAAAAAAAGGAGGTTGTTAGATCGATCTGTTACGGGAGTGGGTGTCCGAAATGATCCATATCTATTTATGTGAGTGGTTTTTCGTAGAGAAAGTTAATGATCAATTGAAGTAATTACGGAGACATAGAGTGAAAGGAGTAGATATTTTACCCTTACAACCATTGTGGTAGGAACATCTAAAAGAAAAATTAATTTACTTCATCTCGTACATTTTGTGGCTCCTGTAAAGAATCATCTCGATTCATTGTATGAATAAAAAATTTTATTATAACTTTAGCTCAAAAAAAACGGGGTTGTTAGATCTATCTGTTTGGGGAAAGGGTGTTCAAAGGATCCATATCTATTTATGAGAGTGTTTTTTTGGTAGAAAAAGTGAATAAACATTTAAGTAATTACGGAGACGTGGAGTCAAAGGAGTAGACATTTTACCCTTGTAACTATTGTGAAAGGAACACCTCAAAGTTAAATTAATTTACTTCGTCTCGTACATTTTGTGGGTCCTTTTAGTGAATCATCTAGATTCATTGTATGAATTCAAAAAAAAAATTATCTATCTTAACTTTAGTTCAGGGGAGGGGGTTATTAGACCTATCTGTTACGGGAAAGGGGTTTTCAAATGACAGCTATTTATGCGATTGGTTTTTTTGAAACTAAATGATCACTGAAGTAATTCAGAGACACGGAGTCAAAGGAGTAGATATTTTACCCTTATAACTGTTGTGGAAGGAGTATCTAAAAGAAAAATTAATTTACTTCGAATTGTACATTTTGTCGGTGGTAACGAATCCTCTAGATTGATTGTATGTATTATAACAAAAAAAATTCTCCCAATTTTAGAAATAAAAAAAGAGGTGTCGGAACATCTAAAATAAAATGGACTGACTAAAAATAAAAATTAATTTACTTTGTCTCGTACATTTTATGGATCCTGTACGAATCATCTCAATTCATTGTATGAATTAAAAAATTTATCTCAACTTTAACTCAAAAGGGGGTTTTAGATTATCTATCACGGGAATGGTTGTTTCAAATAATTCATATCTATTTATACGAGTGGTTATGTAGTAGAAAGTGAATGATTATAGAAAGAATTACGGAGACACGGAGTCAAAGGAGTATATATTTTACCCTTACAACTATTGTGGAATGAGCATCTAAAAAAATAATTTACTTCTTCTTGCACATTTTGTTGGTCCTGTAACGAATCTTCTAGATTCGTTGTGTAAATTAAAAAAAAATTATCTTAACTTTAACCCAAAAAAGGGGTTGTCAGATCGGTCTGTTACGGGAAAGGGTGTTTCAAATGATTTATTTATTTATGCGACTGAGTTTTCGTACATAAAGGGATTGATCATTACGGTAATTACAGAGACACAGAGTCAAAGGAGTAGATATTTTACCCTTACAACTATTGTGGAAGGAACATGTAAAATAAACCTTAATTTACTTCGTCTCGTACATTTTGTGACTCCTGTACGAATCATCTCCATTCATTGTATGAATTAAAACACAAAAAAAAATTATCTTAACTTTAGTTCAAAAAAGAGGGGTTTGTAAGATCTATCTGCTACGGGAAAGGGTGTTTCCAATGATTCATATCTATTTATGCCAATCGTTGTCGTAGAGAAAGTGAATGATCGTTGAAGTAATTACGGACTCAAAGGACTTCATATTTACCCTTATAACTATTGTTAAAGGAGCATCTAAAACAAAAGTTAATTTACTTCGTCTGGGACATTCTGTGGCTCCTGTAACGAATCATCAGATTCATTGTATGAATCAAAACAAAAAAGAAAAATTATCTCTATTGACTTCAACTAAAAAGGGGACGTTGGAAGATCTATCTGTCACGTGGAAGGTGTTTCAAATGACTCACATCTATTTATACGAGAGTTTTTTTTCCTAAAGAAAGTGAGTGACGACGACGACGATTCAGCGAAGTCAGTACAGGTTGATACGCTGGGGTATCTGCCGTCGGGTGGTCCGAGGGGGTAGGGACCCTAAGAGGTCCGTTCTTGTGACCTCACCCAACGGTAAACAAAGAGGTTACGTACTTTCACTTTTCACTTTCACTTCAGCGAGTCAGCACAAGGCTAAGAACCGCTGGGGTACCTGACGTCGGAAGGTTCCAGGAGGCAGACACCCTAAAAGGTCCGTTCTCATGACCTCACCCCACGGTAACGGAAGAGACGAAAGTGAGTGATCATTGAAGTGACTACGGAGACCTGGAGTCAAAAGAGTAGATATTTTACCCTTACAACTATTGTATAAGGAGCATCTAAAATAAAAACTAATTTACTTCTTCTCGCACATTTTATGGGTCCTGTAACGAATCATCTAGATTCATTGTATGAATTAAAACAAAAAATTATCTTAACTTTAGATCCAAATAAAGGAGTGTTAGATCAGTTTCGGGTGAGAGGACTTAAAACGTCACAGTTATTTATGAAGTGGTTTTGCATAGACAAAGTGAGTGATTATTGAAGTAATTACGGAGATCGGACAAAGGGGTAGACATTTTACTCTTACAACGATTGTGGAAGGAACATCTAAAATAAAAATCAATTTACTTCGTCTCGTACATTTTGTGGGTCCTGTAACGAATCATCTAGATTCATTGTATGAATTAAAACAAATGCAAAAATTATCTACCTTAACTTTTACTCATAAAAAGGGGTTGTCATACCTATCAGAAAAGGGTTTTTCAAATGATTGATATCTATTTATACGAGTGGTTTTTCGTAGAGAAAGTGAATGATCATTGAAGTAATTATGGAGACACGAAGTCACAGGAGTACATATTTTACCCTCACAACTATTGTGGAAGGAACATCTAAAAAATTTCATTTAATTCGTCTCGTACCGTTTGCGGGTCCTCTAACTAAACATCTAGATTCATCATATGAATTAAGATCAAAAAAAAATTATCTAACCTTTAACTCAAAAAAAGGACTGTTAGATCTGTCTGAAACTGGAAAGGTGTTTGAAATGAATCATATGTATTTTTAGCGACTGGTTTTTCTTAGAGAAAGTGAATAATAATTGAAAAATTAGGGAGACACGGAGTCCAAGGAGTAGATATTTTACCCTTACAACTATTGTGTAAGGAGCATCTAAAACCAAAATTAATCTACCTCAATTAGTGTATTTTGTGGTTTCTATAACGTATCATCTAGATTCATTGTATTCTCATTGAATTATTCATTGTATTATCCATTGAATCCATAAAAAAATTTCTATCTTAACTTTAACTCAAAAAACGGTTGTTAGATCTATCGGTCACTGGAAAACACTTTTAAAATGATTTACAGGTATTTATGCAAGTGGTTTATTGTAGAGAAGGTGAATGATCAATTTAGCAATTACGGGGAAACGGAGTCAAAGGAGTAGATATTTAACCCTTACAACTATTGTGGAAGGCACATCAAAAAGAAAAATTAATTTACGTCCGTTCGTCCACTTTGTTCTGCCTGAAACGAATTAAAACAAAAAAAAAAAGATTATCTATCTCAACTGTAACTCAAAAAAAGTGGTTGTTAGATCTCTGTCACGGCAAAGACGTATAAAATGATACACAGGTATTTATTTGAGTGGTATTTCGTAGAGAAAGTGAATGATCATTGAAGTAATTACGGAGACACGGAGTCAAAGGAGTAGATATTTTACCCTCACAACTATTGTGGAAAGAGAAACTAAAAAAAATTAATTTACTTCGTCTCGTATACTGTGTAGGTCCTACAATGAATCATCTAGATTCTTTTTATGAATTAAAGAAAAAAAACATTCTCTCTCAACTTTAACTCAAAAAAGAGGTTGTTAGATCTATCTGTTACGGTAAAAGGTTTCAAATAACTCACATCTATTTATGTGAGAGTTTCTTTAATAGGTAAAGTGAACAACATTGAAGTAATGACGGAGACACGGAGTCAAAGGAGTAGACATTTTACCCTTACGACTATTGTAGAAACAACATCTAAAAGAGAAATTAAATTACTTCGTCTCGTATATTTTGTGGGTCCCATAAAGAATCGTCTAGATTCATCGTATCAATTAAAAAAATTTATCTTAACTTCATCTCATTAAAAGGGGGGTTTTAGATCTATCTGTTACGGGAAAGTGTGTTGCAAATGATTCATATCTATTTATACGAGTGGTTTTATTAAAGAAAGTTAATGATCATTTAAATTATTTCGGAGACATGGAGTCAAAGGAATAGATATTTCACCCTTACAACTATTGTGTAAGGAGCATCTAAAAGAAAAACTAATTTACTTCTCGTACATCGAATCATCTAGATTCATTGTATGAAAAAACAAAATTATCTCTCTTTGCTCAAAAAAGGGGGTAGTTAGATCTGTCTGGATGGAAAAGTATCAATCTATGCGAGTGATTTTCGTTCGTGAGAACGTAAGAGGACAAACTGGTAAAGGTTAAACGTCTGAAAATAAAAACCCCCGAGGTTTTAGTGACGTCCACCACTGACGTCGGTACTTTAATTTTCTGCGAATGAGGAACCGTCCTTTCAATACTGGTTGGATCTGTCGTATAATATTTCGTCTCTGTAATGAAACGGTTGTTTCTAGGTAGATCAGTTCCGATACCAAAAAGGACATCAGTACATACCTACACTCTCAACCTGATATTTCTTTCGACTCGCGGCTTCTTAACTACGAAAACTTGACACCACAACCTCTTCTGAGAACTCTCAGGTACCCCAGGGTTTCTCAGTCGGTACTGACTCGCTCACTTGACTTGTATGAAGTAAAAACAATTATCTATCTTAACTTTTACTCAAAAAGGGGGGTTGTTAAACCTATCTCTTATGGGAAAGGGTGATTCAAATGATTCATATCTATTTATCCGAGTGTTTTTTTCGTAGAGAAGTTTAACATCATTGAAGTAATTACGGAGACACGGAGTGAAAGGAGTAGATATTTTACCCTTATAACTATTATGGAAGGACCATCTCAAAGAAAAATTCATTCATTTCGTCTCGTACATTTATGGGTCCTGTAACTAATCATCTTGGTTCGTTCTATGATTAAAACGAAAAAAAATTTATCTCTCATATCTCCATTTAAAAAGGGGGGTTGTCAGATCTATCTATTACGAAAAGGGTGTTACAAATGAACATATATACTTAAACGACTGGTTTTACACAGAGAAAGTGAATGAACACTGAAGTAAGTACGTAGACACGGAGTCACAGATGTATATATTTTACCCTTACAACTATATGTGGAAGGAACATCATACAAAGTTTGATTTAATTCGTCTCGTACGTTTTGTGGGTCCTGTAACGAAGTATCTAGATTCATTGTATGAATTAAGTCAAAACAAAAATTAACTGTCCAACCTTTAGCTCAAAAAAAAAGAGGTTGTTACATCTATCTGTTACGGGAAAGGTGTTCGAAATGATTCATATGTATTTAAGAGACTGGTTTTTCTTAGAGAAAGTGAATACTAATGGAAAAATTGGGGAGACACGGAGTCAAAAAATTAGATATTTTACCCTTACAACTATTGTGGAAGGATCAACTTTAAAAAATTTAATTTACTTGGTCTCGTACATGATCCTGTAAAGAATCATCTAGATTCATTGTATAAATTAAAAAATTTATCTATCGTGACTTTATCTTTTAGGACATTTTTTAATAGGAAGTTAACTTCTTGATTTTTTTTTTGTGTTTTGGTCCTTTGTCTCAATTCAGTCACACGTGTCGTTCCGAATTTTACCGTTCCCCCGAATCACACAAACGTCATATCATTTCTTCGGTCGAATCCGACTTCCCTTGTTTCTTTATCATCTATTTTAGTCTCCCAATCGATCCTGGATTTTTTTTTTACTTAACTTTCGTCCAATAAAAGGGGTTGTCAGATCTATCTTTTACGAGAAAGGTTGCTTCAAAAGATTCATATCTATTTATGCGAGTGGTTTTTCGTAGAACAAGTGAACGATAATTGAAGTAATTACGGAGACACGGAGTCAATGGACTAGAAATTTTACCCTTACAACTTTTGAGGAATGAACATCTAAAAAAAAAGTAAATTTACTTCGTCTCGTACATCTTATGGGTCCTATAACGAAGAATCTAGATTGATTGTATGAATTAAAACAAATATTTGTCTCTCTTAACTTTGGTACTAAATAAAACGAGTGTTATATCTGTCAGTTTCGGGGAAGGGTGTTTAAAATGGTTCATAACTATTTATGAATCATTTATGAATCCTTGGTCTCTAGTTTAACGGTTGTACGCGACCTAGTAGTATTTTCGTTCTCTCAAGGTCTTTTTGTAGATAAAGACGAAATAACTGACACGGTTTCGGAAACTGACACACCCAGTGTTATTTGACACCTTTTAAGACTTTCTCTATCCTTATGGTCTAGTGGACTGGACGGAGAACTCTTTAGACATACGTCCAGTCCTTCATTATCTTGACCTGTACCTTGTTGTCTGACCAAGGTTTTTCCTTTTCCTCATGCAGTTCCGACATATAACAGTGGGACGAATAAATTGAATATACGTCTCATGTAGTACTCTTTACGACCCGACCTCCTTCGTGTTCGACCTTAGTTATAACGACCCTCTTTATAGTTATTGGACTCTATACGTCTACTGTGGTGGGAATACCGTCTGTCACTTCTTCTTGATTTCTCGGAGACTACTTTCACTTTCTCCTCTCACTTTTTCGACCGAATTTCGAGTTGTAAGCCTTTTGTTTCTAATACCGTAGACCAGGGTAGTGAAGTACCGTTTATCTACCCCTTTGTCACCTTTGTCACCGTCTGAAAGAAAAAGACCCCCAGGTTTTAGTGACGTCTACCACTGACGTCGGTACATTATTTTTCGAATGAGGAACCTTCTTTTCAATACTGGTTGGATCTGTCGTATAATTTTTCGTCTCTGTAATGAAACAGTTGTTTCTAGGCAGATCAGTTCTGATACCAAAAAGGTCATCAGAACAAACCTACACTCTCAACCTGATATTTCTTTCGGCTCGTAACTTCTTAACTACGAAAACTTGACACCACAACCTCTTCTGAGAACTCTCAGGGAACCTGGAGTTCCTCTAGGTTGGTCAGGTAGGATTCCCTTTAGTCAGGACTTACAAGTAACCTTCCTGACTACAACTTCGACTGTAGGGTTATGAAACCGGTGGATTACGCTTCTCGACTGAGTGAACTTTTTTGGGACTACGACCCTTTCTAACTTCCGTCCTTCTCTTTCCCTGTCGTCTCCTACTCTACCAACCTACCGTAGTGGCTGAGTCACCTGCACTCAAACTCATTTGAGGCCCTCAACCACTACCTGTCCCTTCGGACCGCACGAAGTCAGGTACCCCAGCGTTTCTCAGTCTGTCCTGACTCGGTGACTTGACTTGATTTGACTTGACTAACTATTTTTGCGAGTGGTTTTTCGTAGAGAAAGGGAATCATCATTGAAGTAATTCCGGAGATCGGAGTCAAAAGGGCAGATATTTTGCCCTTACAACTGTGGAAGGATCAACTAAAAAAAAAGAACTAATTTACTTCGTCTCGTACATTTTTGGGTCCTGTAACGAATCATCCAGATTTATTTATAAATATAAAAGTTTATCTATCTATACTTTCGTCCAAACGACGACGACGACGATTCAGCGAAGTCAGCACAGGCTGAGACACGCTGGGGTATCTGCCGTCGGGTGGTTCGAGGGGGCAGGGACCCTAAGAGGTCCGTTCTTGTGACCTCACCCAACGGTAAAGGAAGAGGTTACGTCCTTTCACTTTTCCCTTTCACTTCAGTGACTCAGCATAGGCTGAGAATCGCTGGGGTACCTGACGTCGGATGGTCCGAGGAGGTAGGTACCCTAAAAGGTCCGTTCTCATGACCTCACCCTCCGGTAACGGAAGAGGTCTTCCGTCCAAATAAGGGGGTTTTTAGATCTATCTTTTACCGGAAAGGGTGTTTCAAAAGATGCATATCTGTTTATCACAGTTGTTTTTCGTAGAGAGTGAACGATAATTGAGTAATTACGGGGACACGGAGTCAAAGGAGTAGAAATTTAACCCTTACAACTATTGTGGAAGGAGCAAATAAAAGACAAGCTAATTGATTTCGTCTCGTACATTTTGTGGGTCCTATAACAAATACCCTAGATTCATTGTATGAAATAAAACAAAAAAAAAAAATTTCTCACTTAACTTTAATTCAAAAGATAGAGGGAGTCAGATCTATCAATTAAGGGAAATGGTGTCTAAATGTTTCAAAGTTATTTATACCAGTAAATTTCGAAGAGTAAGTGAAACCATTGAAGTAATTACGGAGACACGGAGTCAAAGGAGTAGATACTTTATCCTCACAACTATCGTGCAAGGAACAGTCATAAATAAATTAATTTACTTCGTTTCGTACACTTTGTAGGTCCCGTAACGAAGTATTTAGATTCATTGTATGACTTAAAAAAAAAGTATATCTTAACTTTAGTTCATATAAATGGGTTGTCAGATCTAACTGTCACGAGAAAGGATGTTTCAAATGATTCATATCTATTTATGTGAGTGGTTCTTCGTAGAGACCGTGAATGATCCTTTAGTAATTACGGAGACACGTCAAAGGAACAGATATTTTACCCTTACAACTATTGTGTAAGAAATATCTAATTTTTTTTTAATTTACATCGTATCGTAGGTCGGTCAGGTAGGATTTCCTTTAGTCACGACTTATAAGTAACCTTCCTGACTAAGACTTCAACTTTGAGGCTATGAAACCGTGGACTACACTTCTTTACGGAGAAACCTTTTCTGGGACTACGGCCCTTTCTAACTTCCGTCCTCCTCTTCCCCTGGTATCTCCTACTCTACCAACCCATCATAATGGCTGAGTTACCCTGTACTTAATCTCGTTCAAGGCCCTCAACCACTACCTGTCCCTCCGGACCGCACGACGTCAGGTACCCCAGTGTTTCTTAACCTGTGCTGACCCGTAAACTTGACTTGACTCGTACATTTTATGGGTCCCGTAACGAATGATCTAGATTTACTTAACGAAAAAGAAAAAAATCTATTTTAACTTTAGCTCATAAAAAGGGGTTGTTAGATTTACTTGTTACCAAAAAGGATGTTTCAAATGATTCACATCTATTTATACGAGTGGTTCTTCGTACAGACAGTGAATGATCACTTAAGTGATTACGGAGACACGGAGTCAAAGGAGTAGAGATTTTACCCTTACAAATATTGTGGAAGTTCATCTATATACATAAAAATTTAATTTACTTCGTCTCGTACATTTTGTGAGTCCCATTCGAATCATCTATATTCATTGTATGAATCAAAACTAAAAAAATATTATATCTGGACTTTAGCTCATCAAAAGGGGTTGTTTGATCTGTGTGTTACGGGAAAGGGTGTTTCAAATGGTTCATATTTATACAGGTGGTTTTTCGTAGAGAAAGTCAATGATCATTAAAGTAATTACGGGGACACGAATCAAAGGAGTAGGTATTTACTCTTGCATCTAAAAGAAAATTTAATTTACTTCTACTCGTATATTTTGTGGACCTGTAACGAATCTAGATCCATTGTATGTATGAAAAAAACATGTTTCTTAACTTTCGTTCAAGGGGGGTTATTAGATCTATCTATCACGGGAAAGGGTGTTTTAAATGACTCATATCTGTTTATGTGACAGGTTTTTCGTAGAAAGTCATAGAACATTGAAATTATTACAGAGACACGGAGTCAAAGGAGTAAATATTTTATCCTTACAACTAGTTTGGAAGGAGTATCTAAAAGAAAAATTAATTTACTTCGTCTCGTACATATGTGGTTCTTGTAACGAATCATCTATATCATTGTACAAATTAAAAAAAATTATCTTAACTTCAGTTCTAAAGGTGGGGGTTGTTAGATCTATCTGTTCCGGGAAAGGACGTTTCAGATCAACTTATACGAGTGGTTCTTGGTAGAGACAGTCAATGATGATTCAAGTGATGAGGGAGACACGGAGTCATAAGAGTAGATATATTACCCTTACAACTATTGTGGAAGGATCGTCTAAAATTTTTTAATTTTGTCTCGTACATTTTGTGACCAGTTTCATTGTATGAATTAAAACTAAAGAAAATTATATCTGGACTTTAACTCACAAAAAGACTTTTTTTTGATTTATGTCTTACGGGAGAGGGTGTTTAAAATGATTCATATTTATTTATACGAGTGGTTTTTGTGGAGAATGTGATTGGTCATTGAAATAATTACGGAGACACGGAGTCAAAGGAGTAGATAATGACACTTAAAGTAAAATTAACTTACTTCGTCTCGAGCATTTGGTGTCAGGTAACGAATCATCTAAATTGTTTGTATGAATTAAAAAGAAAATATTCTCTCTCAACTTTACTACAAGAAAGGGACTTGTTAGATATATCTGTGACGGGAAAGGGTCTTTCAAATAATTTATTTCTATTGATGCGAGTCGTTTTTCGTGGAGAACGTGATTGATCATTGAAGTAATTGTTGAGACATGGAGTAAAAGGAGAAGATATTTTACCCTTACAACTATTGTGGAAGGAGTATCTAAAAGAAAAATTAATTTACTTCATCTTGTACATTTTGTGGGTCTTGTAACAAATGATCTAGATTCATCGTATGAATTAAAAAAAATTATCTTAATTTTATCTCAACAAAAAGGGGTAATTAGATCTATCTGTCACGGTAAAGGGTGTTTCAAATGATCCATAGGTACATATACGAGTGGTTTTGCGTAGAGAAAGTCAACGATCATTGAAGTAATTCCGGAGACACGGAGTCATAGTAGTAGATATTTTACCCTTAGAACTATTGTGGAAGGGGCATCTAAAAGAGAAATTAATTTACTTCGTTTCGTGCATTTTGTGGGTCTTGTAACGTATCATCTAGATTGATTGTATGAATAAAACAAAAAAATTTGTCTTAACTTTAGCTCTAAATAAAACGAGTGTTAGATCTATCAATTGTGGGAAAGGGTTCTTAAAATGGTTCATAACTATTTATGCGAGTCGTTTTTCGTAGAGAAAGTCTATGATCTGAGTTCCGAATCAAAGGGGTAGATATTTCACCCTTACAACTATTGTGGAAAAAATATCCACAAGAAAAATTAATTTACTTCATAACATCCATTTTGTGGGTCCTGTACAAATCATCTAGATTCACTGTATGAATTAAAACAAAAACAAAAATTATTTCTCTTAACTTTAGGTCAAAATATAGTGGACGTTAGATCTATCAATTATGGGAAATGGTGTTTTATATGTTTCAAGTCTATTTATGTGAGTGGCTTTCGAAGAGTAAAGGAAACTATTGAAGTAATTACGGAGACACGGAGTCAAAGGAGTAGATACTTTACCCTTACAACTATCATAGAAGGAACAGCTATAAAATACTTGGTCTCGTGCATTTTGTGTGTCTTGTAACGAAACATCTAGATTCATTACATAACTTAAAACTAAAAAATTTTTATATATTAACTTTAGTTCATATAAATGGGTTGTTAGATCTATCTGTTACGAGAAAGGACGTTTCAAATGATTCATGTCTGTTCATGCGAGTGGTTCTTGGTACAGACAGTAAATGATTATTTAAGTAATTACGCAGACAAGGAGTCAAAGGAGTTCATATTTTACCCTTACAACTGTCGAAGGAGTATCTAAAAAATTTCATTTAATTTGTCTCGTACCTTTCGTGGGTCCTGTACGAAGTATCTAGATTAATTGTATGAATTATGAAAAAAAATTTATCTACCTAACCTTTAACTGATAAAAGGGTGACTGTTAGATCTGTTACGGGAAAGGTGTCTCAAATTTTACACATGTATTTAAACGACTGGTTTTTCTTAGAGAAAGTGAATACTTGAAAAATTAGGGAGACACGGAGTCAAAGGAGTATATATTTTACCCTTATAACAATTGTGAAAGGAACATATATGAAAAATTAATTTACCTGGGTTAGTACACTTTGTGATTCCTGTAACTTATCATATAGATTCATTGTATGAATTAAAAAAATATAACTTAACTTTAACTCAAAGAAAGCGTTTGTTAGATCTATCAGTTATTGGAAAACACTTTTAAAATGATTTACAGGTATTTATACAAGTAGTTTATCGCAGAGAAAGTGAATAATCATTTAAGTAATTACGAGGAAACGGAGTTTAAGGAGTAAATATTAAACCCTTACAACTATTGTGGGAGGATCAACTAAAAAATTAATTTACTTTGTCGTACATTTTGTGACTCTAATAACAAATCATCTAGATTCATTGTATGAATTAAAACCCAAAAAAAATTTATTTCCCTTAAGTTTAACTCAAAATATATCGGGTGTTAGATCTGTCAATGACGGGAAATAGTGTTTCAAAGGTTTCAAGACTATTTATGTGAGTAGTTTTCGTAGAGTAAGTGAAACCATTGAAGTAATTACGGAGACACGGAGTCAAAGGAGTAGATACTTTACCCTTAAAACTATATGGAAGGAACAGATAAAAATAAGTTGACTTGTCTCGTACATTTTGTGTATCCTGTAACGAATCATCTAGATTTATCGCATGAATTAAAATAAAAAAAAAAATCATACCTTAACTTTAGCTCATTGAAAGGGGTCTTTAGATCTATGTGTTACGGTAAAGGGTGTTTCGAATTATTTATATCTATTTTTTGCAAGTGGTTTTTCGTAGAGAAAGTGAATGCCCATTGAAGTAATTACGGAGTCATGGAGTTAAAGAAGTAGACATTCAACCCTTAACAACTATTGTCGAAGAACATCTAAAAGATATATTAATTAATTTCGTCTTGTATAATTTCTGGGTCATGTAACGAACAATCTTGATTCCTTGTCTGAATTAAAACAAAAAAAGTTCTCTCTCTTATCTTCAGTTAAAAAAAGGGGTTGTTAGATCCACCTGTTTGGTGAAGGTTGCTACAAATGAACATATGTATTTATGCGAATGTTTTGCGTAGAGAAAGTTAATGATCATTGTAGTAATTACGGAGACACGGAGTCAAAGGAATAGATATTTTACCGTTATATCAATTGTGAAAGTTCATTAAAAAAAAATTACTTCGTCTCGTATATTTTGTGGGTCCTTTTCGAATCGTCTAGATTCATTGTATGAATCAAAACTAAAAAAAAATTATACCTTGACTTTAGCTCAGAAAAAGGGGTTGTTTGTACTATGTGTTAAGGGAAAGGCTGGTTCAAATTATCTCTCATATCTACAGCTAAAAAAGGGGGTTGTTAGATCTATCTATTACGGGAAAGGGTGTTTCAAATGATTCATATGTACTTGTACGAGTGGGATCTCGTAGAGAAAGTGAATGATCAATGAAGTAATTACGGAGTCATGGAGACAAAGGAGTAGACATTATACCCTTACAACTATTGTGAAAGGGACATCTAAAAACAATTGATTTAATTCGTCTCGTATATTTTGTGACTCATGTAACGAATTATCTAGATTCGTTGTATAAATAAACAAAAAAATTATCTATCCTTTAACTCAAAATAAAAGGACTGTTAGATACATTGTTACGGGAAAGATGTTTCAAATAATTCATATGTATTCAAACGACTGGTTTTTCATCGAGGAAGTGAATAATAATTGAAGAAATTATGGAGACACGGAGTCTAAGGAGTAGATATTTTACCCTTACAACTATTGTGTAAGGAGCATCTAAAAGAAAATAATTAATTTACTTCGTCTAGTACATTTTGTGGGTACTGCAACGAATCATGTAGATTCACTTTACGAATTAAGAAAAAATTATCTATCTTAAGTTTAGCTCAACAATAGGGGTCGTTAGATCTATCCGTTGAGTTGGAACTTCTCACCCCGTTCCCCGGTAAGGAAACTGACACTTCCATTGACACCTGGAGACGTATGCCCCGACCTACGTCGAGGGGTGGAGACCGACGTCCGTGAGACGTCACCCCGTACAAACGGGAAATGATCTTGACACAACATCTAGTCCTTCTCAAAGGTAGAAGAGGTAACGACGGAAAAAGAGGACGTGGAGTAGAGGGAGGGGAGGGAAGAGGGGTGAGGTAGGAGGGGGAGACAGAGAGGAGATTGAAGACCTTAAGGGACAGAGGTGACTCTTCACGGTTTACTTTCGGTCCGGTCTGACTCCCAACATACCAACAAGTTCTCCATAAATGTGCACAGAACTCCGTACACTTATAGGACTTATAATTCTTATCGAGGATACTCAGGACACGAACTGTAACATAAACTAAATAGGACAAAGATGGATGAGGGAGTAGTAGGGGGAAAATTTTCTTCAGTTTGGTCCCACCTTAACGAGTCACAGTGAGGCACTGTTCGAGACGTCACGGGACTACTACTTCACCAAGGTGAGTGACGTGAAAGTGTACACCGGGGAGAAGATGGTCACCCGACCTTATCTCTTCGTGCTCATCCACCTGTCTCGGGCCCGACGAGATAGTCGGTCGGACGGAAACTCCCGCTGCCCCTAAACTAGTCTGTCGGAGAATCCATGTAAATAGGACCTCTTATAATTAGTAAAAACAGTAATTAAGACAACTATTTAAGAAATTTGGAGAGAAAGAGAAAAAAAAGAAAACGGTACGACGTACCGTACACCCTAGAATCAAAGGGGGTGGTCCCTAACTTGGTCACAAGGGACGTCACCTTCACGTCTCGAATTGGTGACCTGACGGTTCCTTCAGGGAGTTGATAAAGTAAGAATTACTGTGAAATCACGTCCACACCTCCTCTTCTCCACTGTAAACACACACGTAGTGATTGTATGAGGAACCTTCGAACAGAAACCCTCCTCATCAACGAATGTAGCACCCGTCATTGTGTAACCGTAACTTCTAAAGGTCATTTTGAAATAAATATAAAATACGTCTTCTTTTTTTCTTTTCTTCAGACCAATAAGTTTTCTTTCCGGGTTCCTTTCCTCCTACTTTTTCAGTAGATTTTCTTTTGTGTTCTTCGTAACACGGCTGTCACTGTCACTGAGACTAAGGGTGTGTCTGAGGTCACCATTCTTTCGGTTATGGTAAGACGGACGGAACGAAAGTTCAAAGTGAAGAACTTTCGTCTGTAATCTTCTTCCATGAATTATTATCGGTTCTCAACAACAAAAAAAAAATTGTCGGTTCTCAAACCTTGTGAGTGACTGAATCGCAGTCCCTGGGACGAGCCGCGGACTACACGTGATAACGACGAATCAGTCGTGTCAGTGACATCCTGCGTAGAAGTTCGACCCCTCTGTCTCCTGGGCTCGTCCAATATTCTTGGCGGACGTGGGCTCCGGTGCGTCAACCCTAAGTCTCGATTCGCCACACTGAGGTCTCACCAACACACATCGACGTGTTCCGGACACCGTCTCTTGGTTCAACCCCAGTCAGACACTCTGTACACCACGGTTTGGTCCGGTATCCCCCGACGTAGTCGGGTCGCCTCGCCGAGAAAACACTCTATGAGTGTGAGTCACCCGTCGAAACACGCTAGGAGTTTCTCCGTGTTGTATCCCCTGGGAAGTCCGGTCGTCGACTAAAGACCTTCTGTGAAGGACACCCCGACGTAGTGTTGTTTAGGGGAAAAAATACGGGAGAGGACCGACCACTAACTGTCTCCCACGGAGGAGACCCTGTGTAATGTCCGTCCGGGGGAAGGAGACTACAGTGGAAAGAAGGAGGGACGACCTTCTGACTCGAAAGGACTTCGTGTCTAGACTCGTACCGTCAGGGACGAATTTTAGGAAGGTCTCGAGAGGAACCGAGGTCCCATTTCAGTCTAGGGACCACTAGTGACCGAGAGAGTAGTGTACATGTGGCAGCGACAGGACGTCGCAGGACACGTCGGAGTCTCACTGAAAGTAGAGGAGTATAACGTGCAGGAAAGAGGACTGAGACGGTACACCATGTCTCAGACCGACGGATGTCAGGTCAGAGAGGAGCGTGTGTCGAACCGGATGACCGACGTATCTACCTGCACGTAATGAGAACATTATTTCGACTGAACTCCGTCTTGACCGAATTCTCAGTGGACAAGTACCAGTTGGTAAGGAGTGGGTGGGAGGGCTTTAGTCGGACTACCACTCTGAGGAGACACACGGATCCAGTGGGGGGAGGGAGGGGTGAAGGGACAGTGAGTCTAAGATGACTGGGGGAAGGGAGACAGAGGTGATCTGACTGTGTAGGGGCGTTTGTGTGTGTAGTGCTTCTATGAGTTTGTAGGTCTTTTCACTTCCCTCATCACAGTAATTACGGCATATGTTACGAACAGTGAGTGAGTCCACATTGTAGACAATCGTAAAACTGTAAACGAAGTCTATCCCTAAAAAACAACAGTGACTCGATAAGGTCCATTTTATGTGATTCATAAAGTCATACGTGGAGTAACTTTTTCCTTCAAAAGAATTTACGTTATGGTAATAGAATGGGTTATTCAATTATTAAGGAATATAGTAGATTATGGGTCATATTGACATTAAAGTACGAAGGTTACGGATATTGTCAAGTACTATATTTAGAGGGTTTCTTACTTAGATACAATATATTGTTTACCCTGTCGTTTTAGTACAGATGGACCAGTTTCTATAATTACAAAATCCCGATTTGTAAAATAGTTAAAATTATACAACTATGTTTTCCTTCTATGTTTACTTCTATGTTTTCCTTCCCCCCCTTTCGGGTAGTTTTCCTTTCCTTTGTGTTTACTGGTCCAAAAAAAGAAGTTAAAAATAATACCTTTTCCAGTTTATATATGTGTTCATATCTCTTGTCACATGACTAGAGAGTAAATGTATGGTTGAACTTCTTAGTGGTTGAATACCCTTCAACGGTGGTGGGGGTAAATAAAACTTTGTTTTGGGTCTACAGTAAAGTACATATTTGTTTAGTCGTACAAAGAGATTTTCTCTCTGTAAGAAAAAAGTTGTATTGACATAATGGTAATGACACGGGAGTTTAAACTGTCATTAAGGAGTCAAGTAAAAAGGAAAACAAACATCGGACTGTCAAAGTGTACTCCTCCTGTCGTACTTCTTTCGGCTCCAGAGTAACGAAGAAAAGTTACTAGGTAAGTAGACCTTATAATTCGTTCCGGAGGGAGAACGGAGGTCGTCGTGAGTTGCCTTTCCAAAGGAAAATCACAAATTAGTAGTCCTTGACCCCAGGAGAGTTCCTAAGACTTACTCTGTTATGTAAACTTCCGTACTAACAGTGAGGGTTCGGTCCCTACTGTTATTATACCGAGGGTCCAACCCGCCCGTCCCCTCTTTTCCCTGTTCTCGGAAAGACCTGAACTACCTCAGAGGACACAAAGGAAACCCGGTCTTACCAAACAAGTAGAGATAGGAGGTGTTTTTCTCTCTCGTCACTTGTCTTAGACCTCGTAGATCTTGTTTTCATCCCCTTACAAACCTACGACGGAAGGGTCTTTCGGGATACTTGTCATCAAAGAATCGTCTAAGGAAATCTCAGGTCCGAGTACGGACTTGAGGAGTAGTACGTACCTCGAACCGGGCAAAACGAGTGTCGTAAGAGAGTGAGCTCTGAAAGGGGTGGAGTAGAAAGTGGACATACACGGACTCTTCATGTCTCGGGTCAGTATCACTGAGTCCCTACAGTGGAGTACTTTTCCCTGGTCGAACTGTAAGGAATGGTAGTGTGGTCAAAATAAATGAAAACCGACCCGAATCAGAAATGAAGGGTACCTGAAAGAGATCCACGTCGTCCGTCCCCGATGAGATCAACACGACACCTCCGAAGAGTATACCACCGTAGAGTGACACCCCGTGCCCGAGATCCCGCACGTCCGAAGTGATCACCGTCGGGAGTCCGAGCCAGCAACGTCGTGTACCCTGAACAATGAGACGCCGTGTACCCTAGAAGGGTCTGCTCCCTAGCTTGGGTACAAGGGACGTAACCGTCCGGTTAAGATTGGTGACCCGGTGGTCCCTTCGGGAGTCGTTAAGAATACGTATGTCATGATTGGGGTAAAGTGTATATTTTTGTTCATATGTTCTTTTAAGTGTAGAAAGGACTTCTATGGGAGATTTACGGGATATTTTTGTCACAAGACAAAAGTAAAAAAGTCAAGTAGATAGTTCGTAAGTCACTTCACGAGAACGACTCCACGATACTTTTTAGACTTTGACCGTCTTTTTGTGGAATCTTTTTGACAGTATCCTTTGTCCAGAATGTTCTGTCCCCGATATTTTACTTGCGACATCTGTCCCCGGGAACGGTCCGGTTTGGTTCGATTGTGTTTCCTCCCGTGTCCACCTCCCCGTTCCCACCGCACCCCCCGGACCCACAAACCCCGACGTCACCGTCGTCTCCGTCGGTTGAGGTCGACCCGGACTTTTGTTACACCGGGAAACCCCAGGTATGTCCTGATACTGCTCTCCCACTGGGTTCCGGTGTCCCCTGTATACAGACTCTTAATGTCGGGAGACTATAGCGGTTGTGAACCGGGAGGGTGAGCATTCGGAACCCGTCATTTCCAGAACTCTCTTTTTGTGTTGTACGCTTAGATATACGGTGACTACTTTACCTTCTTTGACAAAGTAACGATTTTATGACATCCTTCCAATTGCGACGTAGGGAGGCAGGTCGGGTAGGAATCCCTACCACTGACATACACGGTTCGAGACCAGATCCGAATGACGAAACGAGGACAGGAGAGTGAAAATCACAAGAACCTAGTACAAGGTGCTGAATGTGCATTCGGGCGGCCGCTTGTCATGGCACAGGGACGACAGTTACGAAACGGACCATTGTCCTATTTCTTTACAAGCACGAGATTGTCGTCAGGTCGACGACACGGGGAGGAGTGATCCCTGTCACAGTGGGACCAGAAACCCCGACTCGTACTATTTTTGAGTTGGGGAAAGTTTCAGTATTACTCCCTTTGTCGTGGTTAAATTTCCGGTAGAAGTCAGACTTGATTTACTAATTATCCTTCCTTGTACAACCGAAAAATCTGTCTTGTTACTGACTCCCCCCGAAAATAGGTAGATTTGAAAACTCTCAATCTTTCCACCAGACCGTTCCCCCGGGTCCCCCGAACACTGAACAGAATGACCCTGTACTCTCAACGACTTCGAGACCTATGACGGAATTATAAAATCAGAACTTACGATTCCTTTCAAGTGGATTGATCCAAGTTGAAGTAAGATTGAGTCAAAGACGGGTCGGTTATTAACCTCCCTTTCTCCGTCTGGTGGCAGTAAAGACGTAAGCGGTTGGACAGGGGTGGGAGGTCGAAAACACCCGAGTCCTGTGACAGTCGACTAAGCCAAGATGGGAGTCCAAGTCCTAAGATCTACCTACCAATACAACGGACCTCACCCCTTTGTGGTATCAGGATGGTCGGGAAGTGGAGTGGATCCTCTCAGGTTGTGGTAGTCCACTAGATTCCGTCCTCTCACCTTGATCCGTAAAATCTTGTTCTAGTCGGTGTCACACCGTGGGGGCACAAGTGACGTCGTAATGCACGTTGTCGGTCTATTCCTTTGTTGGAGTGACAGATACGTGTCTACGTACCTGTTTCTTGTGCACATATGTCCGTGCCGAGCCTCTATGACACCCAAACCAAGGTCTGGTGTCGTTACTTCGTTTGTCGTGATGTTACAGTAGGTGTGCTTAAAGAACAAAAGGGCTATGTATATTTGTAGTAAAATGTGACATAAACATCAGATAATTCACATATTATCGTAATACAGAATCTTTTGACGTATTTATGGGATTAAATTTTTATGACGATTCTTTACAGTTGGTAGTAGACTCGTAAATCGTTCAACCTCATAAAAACGTCATCATTGTCTAGTGACTAGTGTCTAATGGTATCGTTTATATTGTTACTACTTTTTCGAACTTTATAACGGTTTTCCTGGTTTAACAGTGTCTCCGTTCTTCACTCGTTTACGAAAACCTGTTTACCGTGGTGATCTGAACGATCTACGTTCCACCGGTGTTTGAAGTTACACATTTTTTCTTTGTTATAGAAGTTTCACGTCATTTAGTTCGTGTTATTTACTCTGTATGGACATATATGTTACCTTATAATAAGTGGGTGTCTTTCCTATGAAACTTAAACGATGTTGTGCCTACTTGGAACTCTCGTGATACGATACACTTTATTCACTATTTCTATCTGTGATATACTAGAGTCATAATGTACCTCCTGAGACTTTTGTTAGGCGGTTTTTATTTTTTTTTTGATCGTGTTTTCTTGTCTAACCACCAACGGCCTCCAACCCCTTTACCACTTCCCCAAGTTTCCATGTTTGAGTCCAGTATCCCCCTACACATTACATGTCACGCCATAGATATCAATTATAAACATATAAGATAAACTTTCAACAATTCGTTCATCGATAATTTTCAAGAGTAATATTCTTTTTAAAACCACACTACTGCTACAATTGATCTGAATAACACTAGTAAAGTATCGCATATTCTATTGACTTAGTGACACAATATGTGGACTTTGATAATATTACATACAGTCAAGGTAAGTCATGTCAGCGAGTCCGCACAGGTTGAAAACGTTGGGTACCTGACGTCGTACGGTCCGAAGGGACAGATAGTGGTTGAGGACTTCGAGTCAGGTAATTCAGTCACTACGGTATGTTGGTAAAGTAGGACAATAGACGAAGAGGAGGACGGAAGTTAAAAGGGGTAGTAGTCCCAGAAAAGGTTACTCAGTCAAGAAGCATAGTCCACCGGTAAAAGGTTACTCAGTCAAGAAGCATAGTCCACCGGTTTCATAACCTCAAAGTCGAAGTTACAGTCAGGAAGGTTACTTGTGGGTCGTGACTAAAGGAAATCCTACGTGACCAACCTAGAGGAACGTCAGGTTCCCTGAGAGTTTTTAGAAGAGGTTGTGGTGTCAAGTTTTAGTAGTTAAGAAGACACATGTCGAAAGAAATATCAGGTTGAGAGTGTAGGTATATACTGGTGACCTTTTTGGCGTCGGAACTGATCTGTCTGGAAACAACCGTTTCATTACAGAGACGAAAAATTATACGACAGATCCAACCAGTACCAAATAGAAGGTTCCTCGTTCACAGAAAAAGTACCGACGTCAGTGGTAGACCTCGGGCTCTTTTATTACATACAGTTAACATGGAGTTATTTTTAAAAAAATTGACATCTCCACCCCAGTGTGTTTCAGAAAAGGGTCTTATAGACCGTTGATAATTGCTTGGGACAGTTAATTTGTTGTGGCAGGTGAGTCGTAGAATCAATTACCATAAATGTAACGTAAATTAGTAAAACCTTCAAGGGTCTGATGTTTGACACTGTCACATCCGGAAGAGAGTAACGGACTGAGGAGTAAAAACGAGACATTAAAATCCTAAATCCTAGAAAGGAGATGTACTCATACATTTCTTCTGGTCACATTATCTCGAGTAAAAATTTCACTTTCACAATCAGTGAGTCAGTACAGGTTTAGAAACGTTACGGCACCTGACATCGGGTGGTCCCAGGAGACAGGTACCTTAAAAAAACCATTCTTATGACTCACCCACCGTAAAGGAGGAGGTCCCCTAGAAAGGTTACGTCCCTGTTTTGGGTCCTGAGGACGTAACGTCCGTCTAAGAAATAGTAGACTCGGTTATTCTTTCGCGTTATCTCGAGTAAAGCCCTCCTAAGTTTACCTGGCCACCATGGTTGGTTTTGCATGGTCTCGGGTGTTACCCCATACACCCGGTCGTAATCCAGAGATGAGGGTTCTCACAAATGTGTTTCGTTCAGACAATATAAACGTTTTCTGTTTCCCCTTTTGTAATTCTCAAAGAAGAACCCTCAAGGGAGTCCCAGATCGCCACCCCTAAGACTCGAAAGTGACGGTACTGGGTTCAAGTTAGGGAGCAGTCCCGTGACTCTAGGACTTTCCGTGCACGACACCTGTTTTTTTTTTTATTCATTGTTTTTACTCAAAGAAGAGTAGGGATCTTTTTTAGTAGACATTGACATACCACTACCTGGAATTGATGTGAGCGCCATTAGTAAAACATTACATATGTTTGTTGTTTATAATACAATGTGTGGACTTTGATTACATGTAGTCAATATGGAGTAACCTTTTCTTCTTTCTCTTTTCCTTCCTCCAAGAACCCATAAGTACGACATCAAACCAGTATCTACTCTTGTAAAAGAGAAAAGGGAACAAAGAACAACGGGAAAGCGGGAAGTCTTGAGGAGATTCTCTGGTGAGACATTTCGGTCCTCTTCGTTCAGTGGTTTTACAGTCCAAAAGAAAGGGACACTCAAAAGAAACGGACACACTGTCTCGTCTCCGGACCCGGAGGGTTCCGGACCGGTCTGACTGACACTCGGGTCGGGGACCGGAATCCGAGGGTCGGGTCCAAAGGTCTGGGCAGTGAGGTTGGGGATAGTCCAAACGTCGGGTCCAGGTAGTGTTGGGAGTGTGTCCCCGAGACGTCGTTGCGATTATTATTTTGAAAGGACCAAAAAGGAGGATGATCTCGAAGAAACTGTGTTGAATTCCAAAAGACACCAGAGGTCATAAGTGGACGACTAGAGTACTGGATCTTCATTCAGTAGTGATGAACTCCTTTACTTTTTCATGAAGTCTAATTGTGTCCAGGTTTAGATGGGACTTAACTGGGGTGGTTGTGGTTTGTTTAAGGTGTTTTGGGTGAACAAGGATTGACATGGTGTTTTTCACCAAATTTTTTTAGGAATCTAATCTTTATGGAGTTCTCGTATAAGTAAATACATAAACTATCAAAGTATTGTAACTTAGACACACTATAGAAGTTCCGTATTCATCTGATATATAATGTTAAGATAAAAAATGGGACAAACCCAGTGACCTTTAAACAGACATTAACAAGTAAAAACCAAAACAAAAGTGACTGTTTAAATCGCGACGGTGAGGGGTGGAACGTAATGGTTTGCGACTTTTTGTTGTCGTCCTCTTGTACCTGAAATTCGAAAGTTGGGGTAGGTAGAGCCACGTTGATTTATGTACGACCAATGAGGATATCACACAAGAGACTTGGTTAAGGAGGGAACATGGTCGTGACTTTGTAAGTGTTTTAGTGAGTAAAATGGAGTCTCTAATACGAACCAAAACTTATAAAGTTTGTCATGTCAACTTGGGAGAATATTGGGTCGAGGAGTCACGTAACTCATGAAAGTCCAGTATAACTCAGGGTCATACTTGATGAGTATTCTACCTTCATAACGCAAGTCCTCCCGATTGAAGGAGGGATTTCCTATAAACACAATCCTCCTGGACTTGAAATAATCTTCTCTGACATAGATATATATAAATCTGTCGATCCACCATCTATCCGTCCATGGTGTCCANCACGTAACTCATGAAAGTCCAGTATAACTCAGGGTCATACTTGATGAGTATTCTACCTTCATAACGCAAGTCCTCCCGATTGAAGGAGGGATTTCCTATAAACACAATCCTCCTGGACTTGAAATAATCTTCTCTGACATAGATATATATAAATCTGTCGATCCACCATCTATCCGTCCATGGTGTCCACATCCTTATCAAAGGAAACCCTTGATACAAGAATGACCATTACCCGATAATGGTACTCGAACTTAAATGACTAGGGTAAATGATGGGGAATCTCGGGGATTCCCGAAGGGACCACCGAGTCGACCATTTCTTAGACGGATGTTACGTCCTCGGGACCCAAAGTAGGGACCCAACCCTTCTAGGGGGTCTTTTCCCTTACCGATGGGTCGGGTCACAAAACCGGATCTCTTAAGATACCTGACATATCAGGTACCCCACAGTTTCTCAGTCTTTCCTGACTTCCTGACAGTGAAAGTCTCAGACGTCTACCACTACGTCGGTACTTTAATTTTCTGCGAATGAGGAACCTTCCTTTCAATACTGGTTGGATCTGTCGTATAATTTTTCGTCTCTCTAATGAAACAGTTATTTCCAGGTAGATCAGTTCCGATACCAAAAGGTCACCAGTACATACCTACACTCTCAACCTGATATTTCTTTCGACTCACGTCTTCTTAACTACTAAAACTCGACACCACAACCTCTCTGAGAACTCTCAGGGATCCTGACGTTCCTCTAGGTTGGTCAGGTAGGATTTCCTCTAGTTAGGACCCACAAGTGACCTTCCTGTCTACCACTTCACCTTTGAGGTCATGAAACCGGTGGACTACGTTTCCCGACTGTGCAACCTTTTCTGGGACTACAACCCTTTCTAACTCCCGTCCTCCTCTTCCCCTGCTGTCTCCTACTCTACCAACCTACCGTAGTGGCTGAATTACCTGTACCCAAACCCACCTGAAGTCCTCAACCATTACCTGTCCCTCCGGACCACACGACGTCAAGTACCCCAGTGTTTCTCAACCTGTGCTGACTCACTGACTTGATTTGACTTTCAAGGTTAGAAAAAAAGGTTAGTATCTTTGCCGGTATTCGTGTTTAGTTGCACTCTTACAGGTCTTGTTTTCACAGGTTCGGGCCTTCCTCCAAAATCCTACCGACTAGACGGTTTAAAAAAAGTCCAAATGAGTGCACTTTGGACTGACGTCGGAGTAGGTACACGGAACGTTCGAGGAAGGAATCTCTTACTTTAGTTTTACAAGTCATAAAGCTCTACACCTACTTTAATTTATATACCTACAATAAAGTGCAAACTAACATTTTAAAGGTAGTGGAAGCACGGGGGATGGGTTCATGTGTAAAGACATTATCAGTCCAGGTCCGAACGAAATCCTCCACAAAAAGGGAGGACACGTTTTACAATAACACCGTAGTTTTCTTTAGTCATTAGTTTGTTTTTATAAAATTACGTCATAAATTGTTTATAGTTTTAATCACGTTTTTATCGTGTACTACTTTGATAATAATTTTAAATTTGTATCCATTAACACTGGGACGTGCACGAGGTGACATGGAGTACACACCAAGGTTGTTTCGTAATAATTGTTTGGTACGGTCACCGGTTTCAAAGGGATGAACTACCTAAATTTATGACGTCCTACGGGTCATCCATGGCGGAGGTGGCGTCTTAGGACTCCCTCCACAGGGACGAACGGAACCCGGTAGGTCCATCGAAAACCGAGACTTCTCCCTGACGTCTTCTCTTGGTCTCCTCGGGTCCCCGTTGGCTCGGGGGACCTCTTGATCCGTCGAGGTCCAATCGACACATGAGCCCTTGGTCCGCTCCATACACCACGCCACCTTTTCCGAGAGGTAGGAACCCAACTCTCGTACTTAACTACACCACCTCCGCGGAGACGTCCAAGGGAGCAAAGGGGAGGGCGTGGGGGCGGAGTAGAGGCCCGGGGTCCGCCCGTCGAGGTCGACGACGACGACGACGAAGGAGGACCCGAGGTCCGGCGGAGGAACTGGAGGGGGTCGAGGTCAAGTCTGGTGTGATCCGGAGAAGAGGAGGGTGATGGTAGCGACTATGGTGCCCTCCGAAGTATAGACCTTTTCCGCGTTCCGGCTCTCTCTCCGCCGTCCCTCTGGTTCCCGACACTGACACGACGTCGACTCAGGCCAGGTGACCGGAGAGGGTCCCTTTCCCGCAAAGGACCCGAAGTCGTTTCGTGGACTGGGCCGGGCCGGAGACTGGTACGCCAAGAAGGGCCCTAAGGTCCGACGTTATCGTAGTGGGTCCGACACCGGGGGGGTGGGGTGGACGGGGGTCGCCTCCGAGGTCAGAACTCGCGACACCTACTTAGTCGGAGATACGGGCCTAGACACGTCTACACGATCAGGCCCTGTCAGGACCCCGATTGGCGACCCAGTCAAGAGAAGACCCGCGGACCAGGGTCAACATCGAACACAACGACCAGGTCACACACGGACGAGGACGCATCCGCGGGAGCTGGGGGGAGGGAGGAACCGGAGGGTGAGGGAGGCCGGGACGGGGAACTGGCTCTATCCACCCTGGGAGACCCCCGTAAACTCCGGTCCCGTACCGGTATTTCACCTCCGCACGGTTGATCCCCACCCCTCCCCGCCCCTTTACTCTGGGGTGACTGGCGACCTCGGTCTCGGGACCTCTTTGTAATCCTCTTGTAGAGAGATCCCTACGTCCGAGGATCGGGTGGCAAGGGGACCTCGCTCTCTACGTTTCTACCCCGACCTCTTTCGGTGTCGGGTCACCAGGGGGAACAGGACACCCGAGACTCGTGTAGACGTGGGAGATTGGGGGGAGGTGGCGAGGTTGAGACATTGATTACCTACCCCGAGACCAAGACAAAGTAAGTGGGGGTTTCAGGTACTTACCCCGATCACTAAGTCTACTTTACTAATCGATCCCCCGACGAACGAGACCGAGGACCCCCGAGATAAAGTCCCGTGTGTCACACAAGTCTTCGTTCGACGTTCTTTGGGTTGGGCGGGGAATACTTCGTTGTTCATGATGGCTAAACACGATTGGATACAGTCTCACGTGCGCATCTGGGACCGGTCACGAATCACGAGAGTCTTTCGAATGTCACGTTCCCCGGGAAGGAAACCCCGGGGAGGAAGTTGAACCGTCCATTGACACGTCGAGACGTATGTCCCGACCTCAGTCGAGGGGTGGCGACCGACGTCCGTGGGACGTTGTGAACGCGGGTACAAGATCTAGTCCTTCTCAAACAAAGGTGGAGGGGGTAGCGACGGGAAGAGAGGACGTGGAGTCAAGGAAGGAAGGGGAGGTGGGAGTGGGGAGGGGTTCGGTGGGAGGGGAGGGGAGGGGAGGGGGAGACAGGGAGGAGATTGAAGGTCTTAAGACAAAGACGTCACTCTTCATGTTTACTTTCGGTCCGGTCCGACTCCCAAATACGAACAAGTTCTCCATAAATGTCCACAGAACCCCGTACCCTTATAGGACTTATAGTTCGCATCGAAGATTGGTACTCAGGGCACGAAGTGCAATATGAACTAAATAGACAAAGATGGACGGGGGACGAAGGTAGTATTAGGAGTAGGGGGAAAATTTTCTTTAGTTTGGTCTCACCATAACGAGTCACAGTCAGTGGCTGTTCGAGACACGACGGGACTAGGTGAGTGACGTGAAAGTGTACACCGGGGAGAAGATGGTCACCCAACCTTATCTCTTCCTCCTCGTCCATCTGTCTCGACCCCGACGACATAATCCGTTGGAGGAAACTCCCCGTGCCCCTAAACTAGTCTGTCGGAGAATCCATGGAAATAGGACCTCCTGTAATTAGTAAAAATAGTAATTAATTGACACAACTATTTAAGAAATTTGGAGAGAAAGAGAGAGAAAAGGGTACGGGGTACCGTACACCCTAGAGTCAAAGGGGTGGTCCCTAACTTGGCCAGAAGGGACGTCACCTTCGTGTCTCAGCTGATGACCTGACGGTTCCTTCGGGGAGTTCTTAGAGTAAGAATTACTGTGAAATCACGTCCACACCTCCTCTCCTCCACTCTAAACACACGGGTAGTGATTACACGAGAAACCTTCGAACATAAATCGTACAAGGAATGTAGTATCCGTCATTGTGAAACCGTAACTTCTAAAAGTTATTTTGAAACGTCTACTGGTGTAGTGTAACGAAATACAAATGGTGAAGTCAGTGAAAGAGAAATAAGTGAATAAGTACTCCCAGACACTCTTCCCTCTACAAATAGGAAGGTATTAAGGGTTACTCCTGTCCTACCAAAGGACACTTTTACTGTAGACAGGACGTGTAAAAACATGGACACTCGCAGTCATTCGGATACAACCCACACCATATCTCCGGGACACGACCCGCCACACCCTTACAGTGTCATAGGCTGGGTCGGTAACACGACACCCAAGAGTCACAGAGGTCTCCTTCTAGTCGGGTGTGGTCTCTTTCTTCGGTGTCTAATACCTCCACGCAACGTCTCGGGGTGGTAGAGGAGTGAGACACTGGGACCCGTTCGACCGACTGAAGACACGAAGTTGACAGTGCAGATATCTTACCTAGAGTACTACCATGGACGGAATGTGACAGCACTCCAAATTTATTTCATTATTTCTATCCGGGCACCACTCGTGAGTTGGTCGTAGTCGACCACGACCTCACTTCCCTAGTTCTCACACCATTCAGACGTAGGAGCAGGTGTGACTGTGACTTCTACAGTCCACTCCTCAATATCCCTTCCTGTCTTCTTAAATATACAACTATTGTGTATCTTGTCACGGACCGTGTCATCTATTCCCGTACTAGGTACACTAAACAACCATAATAAGTATAACGATAACGATAATAAATATAACAATGAAAGTACAATAACTACTTTTAATGATTAAGTCTCTGATATTGGATTCAGTAATCGACCCGCACTCTTGACTCGAAGCTTTCTCCCCTACCAATCCCTAGGTTATCTCATGTCTCGAGTTCGTCTTTTCCGAACTCGGTTTCCGGATCCAATCCTCGTACTTCCATACAGGTCCTCTACCTCCTTAAAGGTCCCTAGGTATCTGTCACGTACAACCTTCCCTTAGCCCCCATAGTGTCCTGTATTACAACTTTCCCTCCTTTAGTTCTACACCGTTTTTCTTTTCTGACTCGCTTTGACAAACATAAGATATACATTCCCCCTTGGTCCGAAGGCTCCACCGAGACACCATTTCTTAGCCGGACGGTCCGTCCTCGGTGTCCAGGATTGGGACCCAACCCTTCTAGGGGATCTCTTCCTTTAACGTTGGGTGAGGTCAGAAGAACGGACCCCTTAGGGTACTTGTCTTCTCGGACTGTCCGATACCAGGTACCCCTACGTTTCTCAGTCTGTACTGACTCTTTGACTTGTTGTTCCCCCTTGGTCCTCTATAAAGGTCGTTTATTCAATGTATTCGGATAAGTATAAAACTTTTTCATTGTGTCCGACGTCCTTCATCCTTTCCTCTCTACCTCTTCGATGTCAATCCGTAGTTCATCCTCAAACAACAATTTCATTCGGTTTACTCCCGGACCACTACCCTTACCCTTTTCCCTTCTTAGTCTCTTGAGTCCCTAAACCTCTATTAATCTCCTTCTCGCAACTTACCGAGACTTCAAAACTCGTTTTACTGGTCTCCGACCGCTACAGTAATACGTTAAATCCCTTGTGACGGACACCACCATTTGGTTGTCACTCCCAATATGTGGAACTTAGACTCTAAGTACACGTTGAGGTACTTGACAATCTTTGTTAGGACCGTGAGTCCTATCTCTCGTCTCTATTTCCGTATATAAACATACTTGTTTAGTACTCCTACTTCCCTGCTACCAACTTAGGTTCTCTCATCTCCTCTAGTATTTCCCTTTTCACTCTTAAGTTCTCACGGTTCTTGACCCGAAACCCGTTGTTGACTTGCAACTCCTCCCCCCTCTTCTTTTCAGTCGTTTGTTCTGTCCGTTCCTCGTTGACCTCTCTGTCCTTTAGGGTTTCTCTCGTCCAGTGTCTTTGGTTCTCTCCTCTCGTTAAGTTCTTTCTCTTTCATCGGTTGACACCTCTCTGGGATGTGTCTTTATTTCCTCTGCCTCTGGACCTACACGACAAACCATTCAGGGGTGACTTGATTTTCACAGACATTCCGTCCTCAGTATAAGTTCCCTAACGTCTCTTTTACTCTCCTTCTTTTTATTCATCC
>SJYO01041617.1:0-10000 GCA_006410555.1 Capra ibex | reverse complement strand
TACGTCCGTCCCCTGTAGAATGGAGGGGGTGACCCCTAGTTTGGAGTTTTTCACTTCAGAATTGGTGGCCGGACGGTCCCTTCAGGGTTGGGTTAAGGAAAATGTTGGTGAGAAAGGAAAAGGTTTGAAGATCAAGTGAAAAGAAGGGAATTTTAGAAATGTGACAGTAGAAAGGAGTCAGAGTATCATAAAAACTGGGACATACAACTCCACGTCGTCTTATACGGTGAAGGTTTAGACGGTGAAACTGTACACCTAAGAAGACTCGTCTTCCGTTAAGTCTGGGTCATCTAAGTCCTTTTTTAAAAATGGAGAGGAACTTGACGGATTTTCTTAATATATCTCCCGGACATGGTCTTTTGGGACCTCTTCCTTTACCGTTGGGTGAGGTCATAAGAACGGACCTCTTAAGGTACCTGTCTCCTCGGACCACCCGATGTCAGACACCCCATCGTTTCTCAACTTCACTGACTCGCTGATTGTGACATGGTCTTTCTCGATAATGGTCTCTGTCGAAAAAATAGTCTTTCTGTATAAACGTGCCGTAGCGTTTGTAAACGAATGGTTAGTAAACTAGAAGGGTAGAAGAACACTTAACAGAGGGGGGAAGAAACTTCGGGGTCTGGGGATGACGGAAGAGAAATCGAACTCTACCCTATACACGGAGTTAACGGTCTGGTCTAAACTCAGAACCACCCCTAAGACATTCACAATCCCCTTCGTGTGACTGACTTTGGTGGGTGAGACCGGTCCGTGGTGTCATTGGTAAACGTACTCAACAAAATGTTGTCCTCTAGGACCAAGTCTTGTACCTTGATTAGTCGGTAGTGGTTGGCCTTCTCAAGTCCTTTCCAGTTTTCCTCTGTGGTGTACAGGCTGGTGGAGGGTCTTAGGAAGAGAGACCGTAGGTACAACCGACTTGATCCACACGTGGTGGTCCTTCCTGAGACTCAGCCTACTGACCGATTTCTGTTGGGTCTTTGATTAGGGTAGTGGTATTTTGGGTTCTGACGCTCGGTGTCCCGTCTCGACAAGAGGACCCAAGGGAATGGGATGACGAGAGGTGGACCCACGGGAAAGGGTTATTTTAGAGAGCGAAACAGTCGTGTACACAGAAGAACCTGTTAAGTAAAGGCTCACAATCTGTTCTCGGGTCAAAGTCCGGGACCTTCCCCAGGGGGAAGGACGTTGTATCCACTTCCCACTTCCACTTCAGTGAGTCAGCATAGGCTGAGAAACGCTGGGGTACCTGACATCGGATGGTCCGAAGAAGCAGGTACCCTAAAAGGTCCGTTCTTATTACTTCACCCAATGGTAAAGGAAGAGGTCCCCTAGAAGACCTGGGTCCCTAACTTGGGTCCAGAGGGCGTAACCTCAGTCTGGGAAATTGGAGACTCGGTGGTCCCTTCGGGAGGATGTTGTATTCATACATTAATTTGAACTGAAACAGGACAATTAGACTAAATATAGTTAAGTTTATAATCTAGTCGTTTTATAATATGATCTATTCGTAAAGGGTCCTGTGATATGAGGATTGGGTTAAGAGGAATAAAAACTTCGGAAGCAAATAAGAAGGTCCAGGTCAATCAAGGGGAGAAGAGACATAAATGGTATCGTGGAGAATGAATGTACTCAGTATTATTTCAATTTGAAAAGTACTCAGGAAACGAGAACCTTTCGTCACTACCAATTTTGTTTAGGTCCGTTGGAAAACACGAGACTCTTACTTGAATGACGTTTCTCGGGGGAAAAACGTATACTGAATCCATTCTGAGTAAACACACAAGGGGATAATGAATACTCCTCCGATCTGTGTCTGGTGAAAAATTTTTAATTGACGAAAAGAAAGAGAGAAAGCGAGAAATAACGATATTTCATCTAGAAAGAACCTCTTCCTTGACCACTGGCTGAGGTCATGAGAACGGACCGTTCAGGGTACCTGCCTCCTCGGACCACCCGACGACAGGTATCCCAGTGACTCCCAGTCTGTGCTGACCCACTGAAGTGAAAGTGAAAAGGGAAAGTAAGTAACCTCTTCCTTGACCGTAGGGTGAGGTCACAAGAATGGACCTCTTAGGGTCCCTTCCCCCTCGGACCACCCGACGACAGATACCCCAGCGTGTCTCAGCCTGTGCTGACTTAACTGAATCGTCGTCGTCGTCGTCGTCGTCGTCTAGAAAGAACCAATGAATAAAATTTATATGGTAGTCTGTTTCTAGAAAATTTAAGGTACGAAACGGAGTACTTCGAAAATGACTCGACAAACAGGGGGCTAGTTGACCTCACAATCTTTGATTTGTAATTAATTTGAAGAGAGGAAAAATCGGGGGAATTCCAACTGGGTAGGAACAAGACTAGGTCGTATGTTGGGGAGAAATTACTAGGGAGGATTCTTATTATTATAAAGGAAAATATGTGTGGGAGATAAGACACGAGTAAGATCGGACAACTGGGAAGGGATGTTTTCTTTTAAGGAAAGACGGACAGGAAAGTCTACGAACCTCAAGACAAACTTAACAAAAGAGATAATGTTATCAGAGAAAGGGAAATAAATTTATTAGGAAAGTCTATTCAGAGAAAAATACAGTCACATTTAAATGAAAATGAACTTCTATCTTCAAAGGTTTAACAAACAGAGAAAACTATTACAAGAGGGAAAGGGAGTCTAAACCTCGACAAGTAACCTTGTTACTCTTACAATCTAAGTATAAACACAAGAGTAGCACGGAATTAGACGGAACTAGAGACGGACAGGGATAAGGGCAAAGGTAGTTAAAGACAAAAATAAAATCAGAGACTCATACAACAACATGGAGAGACAGATGGGTAAAGAGAGGAAAAGGAAGTGAATGGACGGAGGAAGTCCGGTTCGAGGACGGAAGGCAAACGAGGTCTCTCTACTCGCTCTTTCGTCTCGTCCAAGAAAGGGACTCAGACCTTCAAAAGAAGAAATATAGAGGTCGGATCTGAAGTGGAGGGAGACACCATTTTCCCGTTCGTCCTTCACTTTTTGACCAAAGTGAAAACAAAAAAAAGGGGGAGAAAATTTTTTAGTCGACTAAAATTCCTTAGGATGAATAAGTAAGTAAGTAAGTAAGTAAATATTAACACTAAATATATATAAATATTTTAATACTAATCTATTAACACAAGTGTAACACTAAGGACCCACAATTCCAATAATGTTTACCTTCTGATTACAATCCCTCACCCCCACCAGACACAAGTACAAATAAATAGCACCGGATCCCACTCGTGGTCTATTTCTTGTACCCTCTTTGTCCTATCCCTTTCTTAAAACCTTTTCTCTGTTTCCGTATAATCTGACAGAAGGAGTCCCTTGAACGAAATTGACGAAATAACAAGATTGACACACAAACAAAGTTTTTAATTGTTTCAAAGTTTTAACATATGGACTAAACCTACTAAGTTCTGATTGTACTAGATTACCTCCTTCCAGAATAAGTAGTTTTCTCGTAAATGAAACCAGTAGAAAAACCCTATTATTGAAAGGTCTCATTCGGCGAACTAGTTCAGTCCTTTTACAACTAAAACGTAACAAAGAAGGAATAATAACTGATCCACTCACATAGACACTCTTCTTCGTCAAAGTAACCCACAAAAGAAACTGAATTAAACTTTCTATAAAAATTTAGAGATCTTTCTTTTTTTCTGTTACTATTACCGACAATAAAGAGATACAGTTTCCCCAAAGTAACAAGTAGTAAAAACTTATGTACGGATATAAGAAAGATTTTTATTTAGCTCAGGAAAATACACACGCCGTCATCCTACTGGGTTCCTTGCTTCATATTTTGTCCCAGTACGGAACCTCCCGAATTTTGAATGGTCATCTCAAACTCTCTCTACTTATCATTCATCAATTAAAATGCCGGGGTGTTAGGTTCAGACTCCGGTATTTACCATATTTCAAGTTTCACATGACCGTTGTGCCCACATGGATAAGAAAAGGTTTAATAAAAAGGTAAATCCAATAATGTCTTATAAGTCGTGTCAAGGGACGCGATATGACATCCAGGAACAACCGATTGATAAAATTTTTATCGTCACACATGTACAGTCATGGTTTGAGGGTTAGATAGGAAAGGGAGGTGGTAAAAGGGGACCATTGACATTCAAACAAGAAATTTAGACACTCCGAGAAAGATAAAACATTTATTCAAGTAAACATATTGCCAAACAAAAAAAAAAAAGGTGTCTGATATCGGGTGGTCCGAGGAGACAGGTACCTCAAGAGGTCCGTTCTTATGACCTCACCCAACGGTAAAGGAAGGGATCCCAAAAGACCATATCCGGGAGATATGTCAGGTGTAGAGTACATTTCCGTAAAACAAAGTAACTAATAATAGAATGGGGTACTAAATTAAGTAATATTAAAACGAACATCTGTCATGGTGTACGAGGTAACAAGGAGACAAAGTTCGACACATACAGACGTGTACAGAAGAACCTCCTCTTGGAGTACGAGCAAAAGGGTCCTGGAGATCTTTACGATGGGAGCAGTAGAGCATAAAAGGGAAAGGTGAGGGTCACGGGGAGAGACAGAGGGGGTGTGTCCGGACCTGACTCGACAGACACGACGAGAGTCTCGGGACTGAGGTGGACGCTACGGGGCAGTGGCACACACGTGACATCGACGACGAGCAGACGGAGTAAAGAGGGTAGGGGGTCGGAGTTTGTAGGGTGGAGGGAAACAAGGAGGACCAACACCCCCTAGACAGAATAGGTAGAAACATATGGTTTCCATCACGCACTTGGTCTATCTACTTGTTTTACAATACTAACTCATTCTTTTACTAACCAGACAAACTCGGACACAGAAGTGAATATACATTGCTAAAGTCACTCACTGTACTCTGTGCTCCTTCCATATTCTTCCCGACCTCACCATGGGCAGGTTATTCTGAAGGGAAAAGGACAAAAATCTTGTCCTTACTTTTACAAAAGATCATCCGGTCTCAAATTTACAGTCGTATTCCAAATTCAGGTCCTAGGTCGTCAAGGATCGATATAAACGAATACTCACACCTCTCCCACTGGATTTATTACAAACAATTTGTTTACAAGTGACCAGTTAGATCTCTCTTACGCTGTGTCTCTCCTGAAGCTAGGTTGACCGGAGCGATTCAAGGAGGGACAAGTCGTGTGGACCGAGTGTCAAATGATATCAATACTTATCACATATCAATAGATATCACGATATAGAGAGGACCTTGTCCGAAATATAAGGTTAGAGAATCCGTCAATACACCTTCAAGTTTCCAAGAAAGTCTCAGAAAACCTGGAAAGAATGGAAGTCCAACTTTATTAGATGTGTGGGTTCACCGTGTACAACCCCGTGGACGTGGCATAGGGTAGTTTTCTCTCCTTCTTCTCCTCCTTTATTAGTCTGTTGGAACGACAAAATCCCCTTTTTTTGGTTTGTTTGTCAAAAGGAAACAAAGTTAAGGTCTACACACACCCCGAAAGGGATGTTGTTCGTTAAGACATCGTGATCGGACACAGAATGTTAAATTGAACTAAGACTCTGATGCATAGAAAGACTTACATGACAGTCCATGGTGTCAAATTCCCGGGTCGGGGTCCTCTGACGGTGACCGAAGTGTACAGTTAAAGTCCGTCATCTAGGGGTCTAATGGGAGTTGAAGACATACTGAACCGATATTTAGTCTTCAAGGACTTTCGACGAAGAAGTCCAAATTACACGAACGATCTCTTTGAAGATTTTGAGTCCCTTCTGAATACAAACGATCGAACCATTGCTTCCACAATTTCCTATGTCTACTTGTCTACCTCCTTCTGTTTGTATCCACTTCAGACCCACCTAAGACAGGGACACCTCACCCCCAGGTAGGGAGAAAACCATATACACCTACACAAGTGGTTTGACTTTCGGGAAGTCTGGAGTACGATAACCCTAAAATACATCCGAAAGAGTGTATCCTAAGTAGATAAAAATTCAATTAAAGGTCGGGGAGAGACCTCTTACCCTTCACCTCCGGACTTTTATACTTTGAAGATTAGTACCGAAACAGAAAGACCACTGATCGAGGGTAGGTTCCCGTGTTGGTCTCAACGGAGTAATCTTGTTTTCATGAAGATGGTAAGAATGATGAATCCTTAAATATTCGTAAAGTTCTTAGACAAAATACTTGACCCTGTTTATAATGAATATATAAAGAGTAATATTTATTGTTATAATGTCTCCCTTTCTGTGTCTCCGTAGTCTAGGACGGAAGTCACCTGAAGAGGGGTATGGAGAGTCCCGTCACGGTTCGACTTTGTTCATCCCGAAACGATCGGGATCCATCTCTATCTTTCCTTCTCGCAGGAAAAGACACTTGGGACTCTAAAAGACGAAGACGAGAGACTGGGATGAAGGTCAGATGAGGACAATCTTTTGTACTTAAAAATTCGTTTATGAATCCACCGTAATAGGAACGTCTACTGTCCCTATATTTTTAACCCCGACGAAACAGTTCAAATCCCTACCGATAGATATGATCAGAGGAATTTCAATACATAAATGTACCTTTCACCTGGACTTGAGGTAACAACAATGAAAGATTAATACGTCTGAAACCAGTGTGTAAATCAGAAAGAGTCAAAAAGTTATTGATTCAACCTGGGATATCCCGAAAGGGTTTTGGTTTGACGGGTGGGAGGGTACACAAGGTAGACGGAGAAACATCTTTTCGAAATCAGAGGGACCAGAGAGGACTTAGTGTTTACTGACTGAGTTCTGAACTAAATTTCTGCCACTTAAACATCATTGTTTTTTATCGTCGACCCGGTCCTCTTGACCATTGTTAAATTTGTTGTCTAGTCGGTATATCGTCAGTATCCTAGAAATCAAAGAACGACTTCATGTATCTATTACCACAGACTACGTTGAAGAACTCAACGAAAGGTTTATGATATTTCGGAGGTGGTCGACATTCTTCAATTGACGTAATACTGATACTCTTGTACCGGGGGTCTGACTAACCTCAGACTCCTAACTACCAAATTGACGATACTGTGGTCGAACAATATAGTGGTAGTTGGTTAGTCTTAATACGTGTTCAACTAGTGTGTTAAAACTAAGAGAGGGAATGAAACGGAATTTTTTTTTTTTTTTCCGGAAAACACTTTAGATGACCCCTTAGACCTGGAAAACTCGGGTACACTGAGGAACATACCGAGAGATTACTCACGTTGTACAAAGCATCGAGTCGACCACTTCTTAGACGGACGTCACACCCTCTGGGGCCAAACTCAGGACTCATCCCTTCTAGAGGTCCTCTTCCCTATTCGATGGGTGAGGTCATAAGAACCCGAAGGGACCACCGAGTAGATCATTTCTTAATCGGACGTTGCACCCTCTGGACCCAAGTCAGGAACCTAACCTTTCTAGGGGACCTCTTCACTTGTCGATAGGACAAGCCATAAGACCGGATCTGTTAAGGTACCTCGCATATCAGGTACCCATGTCAGACGTTTCTCAGTCTATCCTGACTCACTGACAGTGAAAGTCAAAGGAAGTGGTTTTAAACCACAGTCATATAACCGTAATGTACACGATTACCTACGTTCAAATATTTTCAAGTCATTGTAAAGAAGAACACTGAAAAGTAACACAACTACTTTACTCTTAAGGTCCCGAATTGGACTCCATCCTCGAGTTTTATAATCAAGAAAGGTAGAGAAGAAGGGTAAATTCAAGACAAATTTCCTTAGAGGTCACATTTGAGGTAGAGTCAGAGTCTGTGCCTATGACTTTGACTAACACGTTTAGACTTCCACAGAGTCTGGGATTTCTTAGGTGAACGTCACGTCCTCAGGACCCAAGCTAGGGACCCAGTCCTTCTAGGGACCTCTTCCCTTACCGATGGATGAGGTCATAGGAACGGACCTCTTAAGGTTCCTGTTTCCTCGGACCGTCCGATCTCAGGTACCCCAACGTTTCTCAACCTGTACTGACTCGCTGATTGAAAGTGAAAGTGTGTGGTACTTTGTCTTCTACCTTAAGTCCCTTAGAAGGTGGTGGTTCGGTTCCCCCCTTGAATGACACGGAAAGATCTGTAATCCTATCCAAAACATTAACTACTTAAACTTATGAAATCTTAGGTCCCATTTATAGGTAGTTACACTTAGGTCTTCTCGTTTACATCTTTTAAATGTCACCAACCCCTATATCTCACCGGGGGCAAAGTCTTCTTGGACTCCCTAAAAGTCTTATCGGTCCTTCTTACCTTTCCCTTTAGTACAGTCTTCGAATTAAATCTCACAGGTGGTACCTTCACCATTCTTACTTGAATCCCTTCTCGAGGGTCCTTATACCCTCGTCAGCACCTAAAACGACCGAGACTTTCCCTAAACCAACGAAAGACCGTGGTGAGTACTTATAACTTTTGAAATCTTCTCTAATGTTTAATGATTTCCATAGAGAGTTCAAACCCCAGTTATACTCCCCCCTCTTCTAGGTCCAAAAAACTATTAAACCAGTTTATCTCCGAACCTCAACTGTATTAAACTCTATGGTAAAATCCCCTTATAAAAACTTGGGAGTTAGACTAATAGCGTCTGTACAATCTTATATATGAAAACTCAGGACTTTGTACACGACGAAGTAAGCAGGTCCTAGATCATCAATGAATGATTGATATAAATCTTCGTACACCCCCCGATAGATTCATTCTTTGTCAGCTCACCATCTTACTAAAAGGTCATCGTGATCGATGAAGTGTAGTGTAATTACTCCTATTTCCTCTATCTAGTCAGGGTGGGTCACGAACTGGACTTCGTCCATAAGTTGATACTTAAGAAAAGAGGGGGTCGTGTATTAAACAAACTTCTTGTTTACACAGGCTTGTTCCCTATAGTTTATCTCACAGAAGTCGACGTACAAGGAAGTCACAAATGAAACTTGGACTCATAAAGATATGCTCACCTCAACAACAAAAAAAAGAAGAACGTGAGTCACGACCCGGAACATAGTCACGGACACAGAAGAGATAACGATACGACACCTCTCTAGTACCTTAGAAACAGACTACATGGAATCTAAGAGTGTTGCACTCGTGTAAAAGATATACACTATTCTAAAGTCCTTTACTATTTAATTGATCCCCCATTTCGTTAGGGTACTTGAGTTTTAGTCTAAGTGTTCGGTCAAATAAAGTGACGTATCGACGACGAATAATGAGTCCAGGTGAGGGTTACGACTCTGTCTGAGAACCAAAGTAAAGAGTCAGACTACAGATTCAAGGTCTTTGAAAAAATTGTATTTACAAACAATTCACTAATCATTTCCTAAACTCCTCGGGACACAGTCCTTGCTCTTACTTATAGGTAAAGAATGACATTTAGTGTTATAGTGTGGTCCCTTTCTGTGTCTCCGTAATCTAGGGCGGAAATCACCGGAAGAGAGGGAGAGTCCCGTTACGGGTCGACGTTTGTCATCCCGAAACGAAGGACCTCCTCCATCTTTCCTTCTCGCAGGAGAAGAGGACACTTGGGACTTAAAAAGGATAAAGACAACATACTAGTATGGAGGTAGGATGAGTGAAGTCTTTTGTACCTCAAGACTCCTTTAATAGTAACCTTAATGCGAACGTCTACTGTCCCTAGACTTTTAAACCCGACTAAACAGGTCAATTCTCTATCGATATTAGTAATCAGGGGTGAAAAAAGAGTAATGAAAGATTGAGACACTAGAACCTAAAGTAGAAAGTCAAAAAGAGAGGAGAATGGTAAAATTTAACCCAATTAGTTTACTCTATTAAAGTCACGAAAGAGACTTCGTCGCTGAGTTTTTAAATTAAGAAAGGTAGGGAAGAAGGGTAAATTTAGAACGAATTTCCTGGGGGGTTCACATTTAAGGTAGAGTCGGAGGACACCCCTACATTTTGTCTTCTACCTTAAGTTCCTTCGAAGGAGGTGGTTCGGTTCCCCTTTTGGAATATGTAAAGGTCTGTAGCACGACACGACACGATTC
>SJYO01041588.1:0-70000 GCA_006410555.1 Capra ibex | reverse complement strand
ATTTTTATCCTCTTTCTGAGTTTCCTGTAGTGTACCCTAGAGTATTACTTCTGTTCTTACATAAGGTTTTAGGAATAAGTAAGTACCTGAGTAATTTAAAAAGGAAGGATAAATAGAAAAAAGAAAGGAAGATGGGTGGGAGAGAGAAAAGGAAGGAAGGAAAAAGATAAGGGGTAAGGATAGTAATAATTTACGCTTTAACCAGGGGTTGATAAAACAATCCGAGAAGGTCACTTGAAGTCAAGTAAGGTTATGTTTGAAGAGAAATAGAGACTATAAGAATTATCTAACACTATTTACCTTATTTAAAGACGAACAAAATAATTTTTAAAATTGATAACACAAACAGAATTCCACCAACTGTGGTCTATCAAACTTTCTAATACTAAAGTACATCGATATATTCGGGGGACTTTCTACGTTCCTTAAGATTGAAACGTTTTTTCTTGTTTTTTATAAGTAAATCTGTAGTCAAATATGAGTGTCAGTTGTACAAAAGTGTTGATATTCAGTTACATTTACATTTTTTACGTATACTACTAAGTCGTTACACGGATTCCTTCGTGTCACGAACAGTTAGGATTCCATCACTTGGTTAAACTAATTATTTTTGGGAGAAGAATATAACCCCGAAAAGTCCACCGTGATCACCATTTCTTGGACGGACGGTCACGTTCTCTATATTTTCTGACCCAACTCTTCTAGGGGACCTCATCCCGTTCCGTTGGGTGAAGTCATAAGAACGGATCTTAGGGTACCTGTCTCCTCTGTCAGTCCTATGTCAGGTCTCCCAGTGTTTCTCAACCTATACTCACTTTGTTGAATCGTATGTACGTGTAACACATATCTATTTCATATAAACCTAACAATTTTATTTTTTATGTCCATTGAAGGATAAACACCTCCTACGTTCTATACAGAAGAATGAGACAACTTCATACTGACAGATATCGTATATCTCCCGTTCTACGGTGAAGAGGTCTTTAAAATATACACGGGAAATGACTTGTAGATTAGTTTAAAAGATCATAGATTAAGTATATAGATTAATTTAAAAAGTACATGTACGGTTTTACTAAGATGTTTCTACACATTCTGTTGTAAGGAATACTATCGTTTCTTGTTCTTTGTTAATAAGTAATTACTCAATTTTTAATTTATTAATAATTAATTAAATTACTATTCTACAAAGTTTCATGATTTATTTGTAGTCTTTCTTACATCACCCGGTGGGAGTCAAGTCAAGTCAACGAGTCAGCACAGGTCGAGAAACACTACAGTACTTAGCGTCGTGCGGTCCGGAGGGACAGGTAGTGGTTGAGGGTCTCAAGTGAGTCTGAGTGCAGGCAGCTCAGTCACTACGGTAGGTCGATAGAGTAGGAGACAACAGGGGAAGAAGAGGACGGGGGTAAGGGAGGGTCTAAGTCTCAGAAAAGGTTACTCAGTTGAGAAACGTACTCCACCGGTTTCATGACCTCAAAGTCGAAATCATAGTAAGGAAGGTTTCTTTAGGGTCCCAACTCGAGGAAGTCTTACCTGACCAACCTAGAGGAACGTAAGGTTCCCTGAGAGTTCTCAGAAGAGGTTGTGGTGTCAAGTTTTCGTAGTTAAGAAACCGCGAGTCGGAAGAAGTGTCAGGTTGAGAGTGTAGGTATGTACTGATGACCTTTTTGGTATCGGAACTGATCTACCCGGAAATAACCGTTTCATTACAGAGACGAAAACTTATACGATAGATCCAACCAGTATTGAAAAGAAGGTTCCTTATTTGTATAAAATTAAAATACCGACGTCAATGGTAGACGTCACTAAAACCTCGTGGGGTTTTATTTCAGACTGTGACAAAGGGGTAGATAAAGGGAACTTCACTACCCTGGTCTACGGTACTAGAAGTAAAAGACTTACAACTCGAAATTCGGTTGAAAAAGTGAGAGGAGAAAGTAAGAGTAGTTCTCCAAAATATCGAGGAGAAGTGAAAGACGGTAGACATATAGACTCCAATGACTATAAAGAAGGCCGTTAGAATAAGGTTGAACACAAAGAAGGTCAGGTCGCAAAGAGTACTACATGAGACGTGTCTTCAATTTATTCGTCCCACTGTTATATGTCGGAACTGCATGAGGAAAAGGATAAACCTTGGTCAGACAACAAGGTACAGGTCAAGATTGACAACGAAGGACTGGGCGTATGTCTAAAGAGCTCTCCGTCCAATCCACCAGACCATACGGGTAGAGAGAGTCTTAACAGGTGTCAAATAACACTAGGTGTGTCAGTTTCCGAAACCGTATCAGTTATTTCGTCTTTATCTACAAAAAGACCTTGAGAGAAAGAAAAAGGTACTAGGTCGCCTCCAACCGTTAAACTAGAGACCAAGGAGACGGAAAAGATTTTGGTCGAACTTGTAGTCCTTCAAGAGCCAAGTGTATAACGACTTCGAACCGAACCTCTTAAAACTCGTAAGGAAACGATCGTACACTCTACTCACGTTAACACACCATCAAACTCGTAAGAAAGCGTAACCGAAAGAAACCCTAACCTTACTTTTGACTGGAAAAGGTCAGGACACCGGTGACGACTCAAAAGGTATAAATGACCGTATACCTCACGTCGTGAAAGTGTCGTAGTAGAAGGTCCTAAACTTTCTCAAGTTGACCTTAAGGTAGTGGAGGTGATCGAAACAAACATTACTACGAAAGATTCCGGGTGAACTGAAGTGTAAGGTCCTACAGACCGAGATCCACTCACTAGTGTGGTAGCACTAATAGACCCACAACTTCTAGAAAAAACACATCAAGAAGACACATAAGAACGGTGGAGAAGAATTATAGAAGACGAAGACAATCCAGGTATGGTAAAGACAGGAAATAGCTCGGGTATAAACGTACTTTACAAGGGAACCATAGAGATTAAAAGAACTTCTCTAGAGATCAAAAAGGGTAAGACAACAAAGGGAGATAAAGAAACGTAACTAGTGACTTCTTCCGAAAGAATAGAGAAGAACGATAAGAAACCTTGAGACGTAAGTCTACGAATATAGAAAGGAAAAGAGGAAACGAAAAGTGAAGAGAAGAAAAGTGTCGATAAACATGCCGGAGGGGTCTGTCGGTAAAACGAAAAAACGTAAATAAAAGGTACCCCTACCAGAACTAGGGACAGAGGACATGTTACAGTGCTTGGAGTAAGGTATCAAGTAGTCCGTGAAATAGATAGTCTAGATCCGGGAATTCAGTTAAAAGTGAAGGTGACATATTAGTATTCCCTAAACTGAATCCAGTATGGACTCACCATAATTAATTAATAATTAATTAAATTAATATTCTACAAAGTTTCATGATTTATTCGTAGTCTTTCATACATCACCCGGTGAGATGAAACGAAGTTGACATCTTTCTCGAGGTCCTGTAATAATTGACATTTAATTTTCCGTGCCACATTTTTTTAGGTTTATTTAAGTTAAATTACCGTTTAACAAACTAGACACTCATATATACATACATACACATATTTACACATACGTCAACGTATGTCACTACACGTTTTATACACACACACACAAGTCAACACGGATTGAGAAACGCTGGGTGATCTACTCGGTGAGTCCGAGAAGACAGGTACCTTAAAGAGTCCGTTCATATGACCTTACCCAACGGTAAAGAATGAGATCCCCTAGAAAGACTGGGTCCTTAACTTGGACGGAGACAACACAGAGAACGTAACCGTCCGTCTAAGAAATGGAGACGTGGTGGACCCCAAGTTAAGTCAAGTCACCGAGTCAGTACAGGCTGAGAAACGTTGGGCTACCTGACGTCGTCCGGTCCGAAGGGACAGGTAGTGGTTGAAGGTCTCGAACGAGTTTGAGTACAGGTAACTCAATCACTACGACAGGTTGGTAGAGCAGGAGACAGTAAAGGAAGAGGAGGATGGAAGTTAGAAAGGGTCGTAGTCCCAGAAAAGTTTACTCAGTCAAGAAGTGTAGTCCACCGGTTTCATGACCTCGAAGTCGAAGTCGTAGTTAGGAAGGTTACTTATAAGTCCTGACTAAAGGAAATCCTACCTGATCAAACTAAAGGAACGTTAGGTTTCCTGAGAGTTTTCAGAAGAGGTTGTGGTGTCAAGGTTTCGTAATTAAGAAGACGTGAGTCGAAAGAAATATCAGGTTGAGAGTATGGGTATGTAATGATGACCTTTTTGGTATCGAAACTGATCTACCTGGAAACAACTGTTTCATTACAGTGACGAAAAATTATACGATAGATTCAACCAGTATCGAAAAGAAGGTTCCTCGTTCGTAGAAAATTAAAGTACTGAAGTCAGTGGTAAACGTCACTAAAAACTCGGTGGGTTTTATTTCAGAGAGTGACAAAGTAACAAAGGGGTAAATAAACGGTACTTCACTACCCCAACCTACAGTGCTAGAATCAAAAAACTTACTACTCAAAATTCAGTTGAAAAGGTGAGAGGCGAAAGTAAAAGTAGTTCCCTTTCGGAAAGTAGTCCCTTTGGAAAGTGGACCCCTTGACCCTTTTTTATATACATTGACTTTATTTGTCCGACTATACTGTATGTAGTTCGACAGTCTTTTCCCGTCCCCCTCCTTAGAGGAAGTAAACCACCTTATTTCCTCTATGTCGATACTCGGAAGTGAAAACGAGACGGACTTTCAAAATACTACTCTACCTGGATACACGACGAATCTCTTATATTTTTTACTACTTTTGAGAAATATCTCCGTCTTGAAGATCTGTCTAATATTTATAAGTGAATCGAAAACAAAGGAATTTTTAAAAAAAAATAGTGTTTACACACAAGATCTCATCATTGTTTTATTGTGAAGTCTAAAAGGAGACTCGTTCTAGTTAGACGTTCACTTTGTTGAGATTATTATTTGCAAAGACTCATACCTAAATAGGACCCAGGTTTACTTTCTTCGGAAACCTTGTCCTCTTAATAAACACAAAAGGAATAGAAAAGTAGAAATTGTGTCACTTTGGTTGTAAAATAACTGTGTTCCACCTCAGTACTGTTTAATAATTATGGAGAAGTAAAATAAGGACACAATTTTATTACTAAGAATTAAAGGAATAGTAAGTATCGGTGTAGTTGGTTACCTCGTGAAGAAGGAACAGGAGAAAGAGAAGAAAAGAAATAGGTAGAAGAAGGTAAAGGGAAGGGAAGTAAATGGAGTACAGAATGACGAGAAGACTGAGAGGAAGGTCTACTGAGATCTAAACGAGAACACTGACGAGGGGGTTGATATAGGGGGAGGAGGTGGTAGAGGGGTGGTCTCTACGACGTGTCCACGTCGGGGCAGACAGGGTCACTCGGAGAGAGTCCTGCGTCATCATGTGTCGTCACAGAGAGTCCCACTGGACCCCGTCCTGTTCCACGACCTGAAAGACAGACTTAGATACCAGTCTCTCCGGTACGACGACAAGGGACACGGAACATTCGGTACTTACTGTATGACACCCGAGACTAACCCTAAAACGGCTATGGTTACATATATCTGTAAAGGTGGTTACCATCTCACCGATGTTCAGTCCCAATGTAGGAGAAGAAGTCGTATTAGGTACCTCGACCCGACACACCAGAATCGTAGTTAGTGTAAGGGATTTCCCAGTTCTTTTATTTTAATAGGGGATTGTTGTTTAGTCACATTAAGGTACCTAGTTCCCGTGTTGTTAGGGGTTTGACAGACCTGGATGGGCGATGAGGTCACAAAAATAGATACAGGACTCTTTATAATAACCACAAATAATATGTCTCTGGTTTCTGTGTACCGTTCTTAGACTCTTCAGATATCCGAAATAGGGACCCAGGAACCGAGTTATTGGGGTCTCTAAAGAAGGTTGGACGAATGACGATTCCAGAGAAGACCTAGTACCGATACTTAATTGGACAGTATACCTTCAAACATGAGGGATCGTTTACGTATCTCGACAAAAGTTAAGGTAACGATGTTACGACTTATTTTGTGTCCCTCTCCTCATCTCTCGTTTACTGGGAATACTAAGGAACGGGAGTTTCAGTAGGGAACATCTGCATCTTGTGAATGGGTTCCAGTCTTTTTGTTAATGAGGTTAGTGGTCGGAGTATGAAGTTCCTGTTTGGTCCTGACACCCGAGTCTCGAGTGTGAACACAGACGAGGGCCCCAACAAAGGTCTCTTACTTTGTTGACGACGAGAATCTCTCAATGTTGGTCACGTCCATGGGTAACGTCACACAACAACGGTCCTAGACAGTCGGTTACTAGTTCGTCAAAGGACAGATCCAGAAGGACGGGACAAAATCAGTGTAGAACGTTTCTTCCGCTCTGTCGAGATTGAGTGTCCCATGACTGACTATAAGAACACTTCAAATTTCAGACCGAGACCTTTTCCTTGTGGTCGGTGTTACCACACAGATAGGTCTTGGACACAAGATAGTAAAAAGAAGTTTCTTTAAAGGACTACGAGGCACTTCGAACACCTTTTGTAACAAATTAGGGTCTTTCGAAATGACTCGAGGTATAACATTTCTCTGTTTTTAAGGGTAGGTACAAGATCATTTACATACACTCTAAAGTTTCATCCGACACCAACAAGACTCCCTGTCCTCTATAATCATTGTAACTCTGTTTTCGATTTGTAGAACTCGAACCTGTAACCTCGAGTCGCAGGACTTTTACAGGAACCTTAGTACGTAGACAGAGGTAGATCCTTCTATAAAGAGTTACGTAACCAAGAAGTATATCATTGACTACTGTGCCTACCATAAGAGGAGTATGAGAAACTTGTTACCAGGAATTAGGAATACGGGAGACACGGGTACAAACATCCACGAGACGTGGTTTCTACGACTCTGTCTCTCTGTGGTTCCTACGACTCTGTCTCTCTTTTCTGTCTTCCCTTTCGTTTGATAGACCCCACCTCTTTCCACCTCTACCCACTAGGACCGTCTTTTTCTCCTCACTTCTCTTTTCTCGTATTCCTTAGCCCTTCCCTTCTCAATTGTCCTCACCCTTTACCCTTTCGTTACAAATCCCTCCATGTACCTTTTCCAATTCCGATATTCCGATACTAAGGGACTTAGGAACTGGTGTACGTGAGTTGTTTCCTAATATTTTAGTCAAATAGATTTCTGTTACTTTTAGAGTAAAAAGAAGTGAAAAGACACCTTGTAGTTACCTTTTGAACAAAGGAAAGGAAATATCGGTCTTTCCTTGACAAAGGTTTACTTCGTCGGGGGAGAACTCTGACTTATTTATTTGACGTCTCGATTTAAGGGTGGTCTTCAGTTGGAAAACTTTTAAAGGAGTATAACTTTCCGTTTATAGGGACCACCGAGTAGGCCATTTCTTAGGTGGACGTTACATCCGTTACTCCCAAACTAAGGACCTAGTCCTTATAGGAGACCATTTCCTTTACCGATGGGTGAGGTCATAAGAACGGACCCATTTAGGTACCTGTCTCCTCGGACCACCCGATGTCAGGTACCCCAGGGTTCTCGACCTGCGCTGACTATTCTGTGTGTGTAACGTCAACATGATGGAGACATGAGTCGACACAAAAGAATGCGAGGTGTCTCGCAAGACACAAGATATACGAGGTGTCTTCTAAAGTTTATAAAAACTGAGGAAATAAAACAGTATGGGGCTAATACTAGGAGTCAACAATCGAAGAAACATCAAAAAGAAAACAGGAATTGGAAGGGTATAAAAATTCCAATAAGTTACAAATATTCTATTTGTTTCTATTAGTGCTACCATACTAGTGAGTGGATCTCGGTCTGTAGGATCTTACACTTCAGTTCACCCGGAATCTTTCGTAGTGATGTTTGTTTCGATCACCTCCACTACCTTAAGGTCAACTTGAGAAAGTTTAGGACCTTCTACTACGACACTTTCACGACGTGAGTTGTACGGTTGTTTAAACCTTTTGAGTCGTCACCGGTGTCCTGACCTTTTCTAGTCAAAAGTAAGGTTAGGGTTTCTTTCCGTTACGGTTTCTTACGAGTTTGATGGTGTGTTAACGTGAGTAGAGTGTACGATCATTTCAGTACGAGTTTCAAGAGGTTCGGTCCGAAGTCGTTATGCACTTGGCACTTGAAGGACTACAAGTTCGACCAAAATCTTTTCCGTCTCCTTGGTCTCTAGTTTAACGGTTGGAGACGACCTAGTACCTTTTTCGTTCTCTCAAGGTCTTTTTGTAGATAGAGACGAAATAACTGATATGGTTTCGGAAACACACCTAGTGTTATTTGACACCTTTTCTCTACCCTTATGGTCTGATGGACTGGACGGAGAACTCTTTGGATATACACTCACTCTTTCGTTATCAATCTTGACCTGTACCTTGTTGTCCGACCAAGGTTTATCCTTTTCCTCATGTAGTTCCGACATATAACAGTGGGACGAATAAATTGAAGATACGTATCATGTAGTACTCTTTGCGGCCCGACCTTCTTTGTGTTCGATCTTAGTTCTAACGACCCTCTTTATAGTTATTGGAATCTATATGTCTACTCTGGTGGGAATACCGTCTTTCACTTCTCCTCGATATTTTGGAGAACTACTCTTACTTTCTCCTCTCACTTTTTCAACCGAATTTCGAGTTGTAAGTCTTTTACTTCTAGTACCGTAGACCAGGGTAGTGAAGTACCCTTTATCTACCCCTTTGTCACCTTTGTCACAGTCTGAAATAAAAAAACCGGAGGTCATAGTGACGTCTACCACTAACGTCGGTACTTTAATTTTCTACGAATGAGGAACCTTCCTTTCAATACTGGTTGGATTTATCGTATAACTTTTCGTCTCTGTAATGAAACGGTTGATTCCAGACAGATCAGTTCCGATACCAAAAAGGTCATCAGTACATACCTACACTCTCAACCTGACACTTCTTTCGACTCGTGGTATCTTAACTACCAAAACTTGACACCACAACCTCTTCTGAGAACTCTCAGGGAACCTGACGTTCCTCTAGGTTGGTCAGGTAAGACTTCCTCTAGTCGGGACCCTAAAGAAACCTTCCTTACTACGATTTCGACTTTGAGGTCATGACACCGGTGGAGTACTCTTCACAACTGAGTAACCTTTTCTGACACTACGACCCTCCCTAACCCCCGTCCTCCTCTTCCCCTGCTGGGTCCTACTCTACCGACCTACCGTAGTAGTTACGATACCTACACTCAAACTCACTTGAGGTCCTCTACCACTATGTGTCCCTCCGGACACCACGTTAAGCACCCCAGTGTTTCTAAGTCTGTGCTGAATCGTTGACTTGACGGGACTTGACTTACAAATATTTCTCTCCAACGATGTATACTTCATGAGTTCTCAATAGACAAAAGACTTACTCATCGACTCAATAATCAGTACTTGAATCACTTTCTTTAATACGACTCGTTGAGAACTTCAATAAGATTTTCGGTAGAAAGTTAGGAAACCTTCAGTTTAATTTGTTTTCTGAGGTTGTCCTATTTATCTCCCAATATAAACACCTGTTTAAGTTCTTGTCTATTGTTTGTAGGGTTGAGATCCTACCTCCTTTTAAATTGATTACTATACCTTTATTTATAGTACCATTAGTGCGAAGTAAGTAAATTGTTTATTTATGTTATTAGAAACCCCAGAGAGAAACCGCCTAGTGTACGTGTGTGTTCAGTTGTGGGTGATGATGACTTTTATATCCTTGTTTACTTTTACTTAAGTAAATTCGATACATTCTTATATAATAATATAATCGTTTTCCGTCTTCTTTTGATCGTACTTGTAAAACAAACAACCTAAGAAACTGAAATAAAAAATCTTATACCATGTTTTGTGAAGTTTCACAGTAAAATTTATTATGACTTTTGGTTTTTATATACTTCTTAGATTTTTATTTAAAAGATCGGATAACGGAGAAAAGTCTTAAAAAGTAAAATCTTCTAATATAGAACTGGCATACTCCACTCCAATAGAAGGAAACGAACTACTTTTGGATTTAATACATGAATTAAATGAAAGTTTATTGGTTCTCTTATACGACTTTCCGATTGCAGAGAAAACATACATACATACTACCCTCAATACCCTCATTCATACTACTTATGAGGGTTGTTAGGTTTTTATTTTCTCTTTAAGGGTTTAGATTATTTGCAATAGTAACTTTTATAGTTTCAGTTACAATAAGGGATATCCTAGTGTTTGTTCTGTCCATCTGATAGTGATGAAGATGAGTGACAGATTACCTCCCGTACCCTAGTTTGGTCCTTTCCTTTACTCTACATAATTCAAACTTTTCCTCTTCGTTTTGATAAAATTAAATATCTAGTATTCAAATATGTACATCTTTTATGTTTCATGGAGATTTGTTTGACATTCTTGATCTTGTACAATCACTTAACTATGTCAGTGGTTTGTGTTTTTAGTTAAAATCAAGATCTAAGATCGTTTTCGTCATCTTTTACGTTAATTTTACAGTAAGTAGTTTACGAACCCTTGATTAAATTATATTCCATCCGTTCAGGAGAAGAACTAAGGAGAAACCATTGAGATCTTATCAAAACTAAACCCTCTTTTTTTAGTGTCTAGTAAAATCCCACTACTCTTTACAGGAATCAAGACTCCAGCCCCCATTGATCGTATTTAGTACCGGACCATAAGTCACCACTGGTCAGGAACGGCGGATGTCTGTGACTATAGTCCTTTCTGGTAAAGGATTCCGACGAGTTGCTTTATCACAAAAGTTTTGGGGTTTGTTCTCCAACCATGGCAGATAAACCGACAACTTTATTTAGACAAGAGTATAACTGTCCATAGATCGAGACAAGACCGGTAAAGTCTGGTATTAATTAAGGGAGATAAGTGTAAAAAGAATTGGGTCAATTGGGATCGAGACCTAAACTACGACCCATAAATCTAGTTAATTTCCATTTTTTTCAATATACTTTATTTTCTATTCTGATAATATAGATATCGTTCATCGGAACGAAGGGTCCACCGAGTCACCATCTCAGACGGACGGTTGGTCCACCTAATAAAAATGAATGTGTAGTGTGTAAACATGTAAATCTTTTATGGGGAGTCAACCCTTCTAGGGGATCTCTACCCTTACCGTTGGGTGAGGTAATAAGAACGGACATTTCAGGGTGACTATCTCCTCGGACCGCCCGATGTCAGGTACCCCAGTACTTCTCGACCTGTGCTGTCTCTGATTTGTTGTCGTCGTTACGTTCGGAGGTGTTGTTAGAGTTGTAATTGCTTCCTTTAATCTCTCCTGTGTTTATTTCTCAGATACATAGGTTTCTGAGGTATACAATTCTACAGTTAACAGGGTTTAGTTAAGTATTCAAGTTGTGTTAGGGTTCGTTTAATGGAGTTAGAAAACACCATCTTCGATAACATGTTGAATACACCTTCACGTTTTTGGATCTTATTCGGAACTTATTCTGTTTCTTTTATAGAGAACGTAAAGGTCTAAAGTTTTGCACATAACTTCGGGGTCATTAATTCTATCTTACCAGACAACCATACTCCTATTTTATTCCAGTTATTTGTCTTAGTTCAGGTCTTTCTTCAGTATTACGTACACAGTAGTAAAAAAAAAAAAGAGATTTTCACGGATACGTCGAGGTACCCCGAAGGGGACACCGAATCGACCATTTCTTAGGTGGACGTTACACCCTCTGGACCCAAGTTAGGGACCCAACCCTTCTAGGGGACCTCTTCCCTTTCCGATGGGTGAGGTCGGAAGACCGGACCTCTTAAGGTACCTGATACTCAACCCGTGTTGACTCACTGAAAGTGCAAGTGAAAATTTCTACGGATACGTCGAGGTACCCCCCCCCCCCCGCCTCAACCAGAAAGATCCTATTATCGATCTTATTAACCGATAAACATAAAAAAACCTTCATGGTCACAGAACATCGAAAGACACATATTCAAGACATGTACAAAAGAATCTAAATACGGATTCCTAAATCCCAGAAAGAACTCGGTAACGTTTGTTGCAATATAATAATTAAATCTATAGGTGCAAATAACGATCATATGTCTTTACGTAAACTAAAACACAAATGGAACATATAAGACTCTGGAAGACTTGGGTGAATGATCAACGTCCTCAAAACCTCCCATATAAGAAACCCTAAAAGATGTATCTACCGTTTATCACCATTAAACTGACGGAAAGACCGAATTTTCCAACAAATATATAAATGAACGAAATAACGTGACCGATGTTGCTGGTCGTGACACGACTTCCTCTCACTAATTTCACCTATAAGAGGGAAACAAGGGAAGGAATCCCTTTTTATATCTCAGAAAATGGTCATTTGTACGATTCTGACAACTCCTTGAAGAGGTAATAAGGACACAAAGAATCTCAAAAGTGGTACCATCTAATGACCTAAACCCGTTTACGAAAAAGATGTGTAACGATGACGACTTGATCGAGTAGAATAACAACTGAGTGTTGAGGAGGTGAAGTGTAATCTTCAGGAGGAGTAGAAACAGAACCCGGTTCACACGCACATCGTACTACCGTTTACTGTCGGTGAAGAGAAGTTCCAGTGGGTCATAACACTCTGACTTCCTCCACTCTGTTTGTTCAGAAACACCCAAGGTTCATAGGAGTATCAATTCATACTGAAATATACAGTGTCAAACAGGTACGAAAACAGGAGTGGTTTGAAAGGAAATGTTTACAATGAGATTCGAGTGAATTTCACTTAAGTCCGAGTTGTAGTCTATATTTTTGTTGTCGAAACATGTCCGAACAGGTGGTCGAGATCGGTAACGGACTCTAAATCAGGAATATTGAATAGAGAATAAGGTGTAGTGTGCACCAAGACGAAAAGACTAACACGGGACTGTGTTTCAGATTCTCCTTTACTGATTACTGTACCAAAACTACCACTGAGGTGTGTTGATTTGGGTCCAAACACTACTTCATTTTGACAGTCAAATTTCATAATACCCTGTTCAAAAGTTTAGATATGTTGAAATGTGTACAAGACATACCAACTGAATATTTATTTGACTTTTTTTCTTTTAGTTTCGTTAAGTCATATAATATACCTCTTTTTTTTAAGTTCTCCTCTTACGTAATCATCTTACAATGAGACCTGTGGACAAAAGTTACTGTATCTTTCACGGAAATAGATCTTAATTTAGTAGACTAGGTCTGGTGTTGAATTTGTTGGTGTCCTGACAGTAAAGAACAGACCCCAGACACACGTAAAGTCGACCCCAGGATGTCGTTCCCCCGAGAGAGAATAGTTCGAGACCCAAAAACATGTCGAAAAGGATAATGAAGTTCGTGACACTCTGTCTCTCTCGTGTCTTCATGAAACGTCTTAGAAGGTCGACATTCCTACTTTACTACTCCGACTACCTAAATAGACGAAAGACCTTCAAATGTCTCATCGCCGGCAAGGAACGTAACGACATAGGACTTATGACAACTTATTCCATTCAGTAGACAGGTGACCCTTCAACGAACATGGTTTTTTCCATCATTCGTGGGGTTGAACAAAGTATGGCTGTTAAGTCCCACTGACTGACAGGGTGAACCGACCTATGTAGACTGACCAGAACTCATTGAAAGACCCGGTGTGGTCTAGGACACCCCTTTTTTTAGTCTTTTGTTTCTACTTCGTTACTTATTTTATCACATCCTCAATAAATCCTAGGTTTCTGTTTTTTAAATTTAGGCTTCTGCGAACAAAAAGGGGTTGGGAGGAAAGGAGGGGTTCAGGGACACTTCGAGGTACACGAACACACGTCCGGAAAGTGGGACTTGTGCGCGTGGGCACGAACGTTCGGAGGGATGGTCCCTTCCACTTCCGGTCCTTGTGGGTCTCGTCCGACCTCTCGACGTACTCCGTGCCTAAAGGGACGTGTATACACGAATCAAGACGGAGTCCGACTCTCAAGTCACAGAAACTCACGGACCGTCGTGTATATGTGTGATGAGTCTTGGACACACTGAGGGGTCTTGTCCTTCACCCCTGACAGTACAAGTATCTGGTGCACCAGACACGTGTGTACTCCTTTTCAGACCGAGTGGTGTTTGGAAATGAAACAGACGAACAGAAAGGGACCAGTAATTTAATCCGTCTAGGACTTTCTTCCGTACCTTTTTCGTTAGTCATAATTTTAAACTCGACTCCCCTTGACTTATAATTCGTTCAACTGTAGTTATTAATAAGTCGTTTTACAAAAAAAGGTGGACTAAATTTTATATTAAATGATATCGAATGTTTTACAAGACAATAGATAATTGACCAACAAATAAATCGGATATGAATGAAAAGAGGTAGGTCTTAGATTACTGAGAAATCCTTTTGAAGTTCTAGAATCTGAAGAACCACTTACCTTTAAAATGAGTTTTATTAATAACATAGAGAAACAGAAACATAACTCAAGGTACTGAGATAAATCCAAAAAGTTATTTATTTCAATGAAATGGTATTTACTGTTTTTTTAGTCAGGTAGACTGAAAGTCTCAGATAAGTCAAAATTTAAAACTTACTTTAACATTGTCCTTATTTTATAAGAAAACTTTAAACTTTAATTCAGAGTAAATCATCCGAAACTCCTTCTAGTCCTATAAGTCAGGACAGAGGAGGTGTTCATCTTAACATAAATAATCTAGTACATAGGATCTTAACAGGACTACAGTGTAAAAGACAGTAACCAGATTTCACAGTCAGAGTGAACAATCACCGAGCAATAAAACAGAAACATTTTATTTAAGTTCTATTCATACGGTCTAGAAAGACACTGTATTACGACATTACGAGACGATGTCTTCAACCATCGATGTCCAAAGTTTGTGAAATAACAACAACAAGTCAATGATTCAACACAGGTTGAGAAACACTGGGGTACCTGACGTCGTGTGGTCCGGTGTGACACGAAGTTATAGAGGGTTTCCACGAGATTAAGTACAGGTAACTCAGTTACTACGAGATTAGTAGAGTAGGAGACGGAGAGGGAAGAGGGAAGTGGAAGTTAGAAAGGGTAGTAGTTCCAGAAAAGGTTACTTAACCGAGAAGCGTAGTCCACCGGTTTCATAACCTCAAAATCGAAGTTGTAGTCAGGAAGGTCACTTATAAGTGTCAACTAAGGATAATCCTAACTGACCAAACAGAAGGAACGTCAGGTTCCCTAAGAATTCTCAGAAGAGGTTGTGGTGTCAAGTTTTTGTAGTTCGAAAGTCGGAATAAATATCAGAGAATGTGGTGTGTACTGATAACCTTTTTGGTATCGAAACTGATATGTCTGGAAACAGTCGTTTCACTACACATACGAAAAATTATACAGTAGAATTCGAAGGATCAACCGCGATCACCAATTCTTGAACGGACGTTTAAGTCCTCTGTATTCTCTACACCCAAGTTAGGAACCCAGTCCTTCTAGGGGACCTCCTCCCGTACCGTTGAGTGAGGTCATAAGAACGGACCCTTTAGAGTACCTGTCTCCTCGGACCTCCCGATGCTAAGTATCCCTACGTCTCTGTCTGTGTTGTCTTCGCTGAATCGGGTGGACGTCCAAACAGTATAGAAAAGAAGGTGCCCCGTTCGTAGAAAGTTAAAGTACCGGCGTCGGGGACAGGTATCCCTAAAACCTCGAGTTCTTTCATTTTAGACAGTAACGAAGATGAAAAAGGGGAAGATAAACGGTACTTCACTACCCCGGTCTACGGTACTAGAATCTCAAAACTTACAACTCAAAGTTCCGTCGAAAAAGTGAGAGGAGAAAGTGTGAGTACTTTTTCGGGAAAGTCAAGGAAAAGTAAAAGAGGGTAATCTCACCATAGAAGACGTATAGACTCCAACAAATATAAAGAGGGTCGTTAGAACTAAGGTGGAACACTAAGTAGGTCGGACCGCAAAATGTACAACATGAGTCGTATATTCAATTTATTCTTTCAACTGTTATATGTCGGAGCTTTCTGAGGAAAGGGCTAAACCTTGGTCAGGTAATAAGGTACAGGCCAAGATTACGAAGAACTGGACGTAGGTCCAAAGAGTCCTCTGTTCACTCCACCCGGCCATAAAGGTAGTGAAATTCTTACAAGGTGTCAAACAACAATAGGTGTGTTTCAAAAGTCGTATCAGTTACTTCATCTTCATCTACGAAAAGACCTTAAGGAAACGAAAGAGGTACTAGTTACTTACAATCGTTGAACTAGAGACCAAGGAGACGAAGAAACTTTAGGCCGGACATGTAGACCTTCAAGAACCAAGTGTGTGACAACTTTCGATCGAATTTTCTAAAATTCGTATTGGAATGAATGTATACTTTACTCGTGTTAACTTATTATCAAACTTGTTACAAACCGTAACGAGAAGAACCCTGACTCACTTTGACTGGAAAAGGTCAGGATAAGTCTGTGAATCATATACAGTTCTGGTGCCTCCGACTACTAACTTCAAAAAATGACACCTACTAGTACTTCATACATAGAGAGTTAGAAGGTGAATCAAAGTAGTAGAATTATTTAATTAAATTAATTAAATTTTCTTGGTTTTCGTTTGTTCGTTCATCTTTTCCTTCATATCTGTGTCAGAGGTTTTGTCACGGTCAAGAATTTTAACTTCCAGTTTCTTGAGTAATTACTCACCACGTCCCTCCTCTCAAATATACGTCAACTTGGTAGATGAGAAGACAGGGTAAAGTCGAGACTCACTGTCCGTCGACTACAGGACCAAAGATTAATAAATGTTCCTTCGTCCCCTCTGGTGTTTACGGGTCTCATCAGACCCCTCGTCTTACTATTATGTATATAATATATCTAGTAATATAATATACATAGTAAAATAATATATATGGTGTGTAAAAATATAGATGGAAAAATACGTGTCGACACTTTAAATAGGGTAAACATCCAAGAACAATGATGATGATTTAATTCTATGTCTTAGTAAAGTAATGGGATTTCATGAATGAAACGTCCAGTAGGGGTAGAGGTGTTGGGAACTTTTAGGGACTTTAGACAACTACAGGACCAAATGTTAATAAACATTGATTCGTCTTCTCTGGTGTTTCCGAACGTCGTCGGACTTCTCGTCGAACTATAAAATTTTATATATACGATTATATTATTAATGTATATGTATGGTCCTTTAAATATAACGGTTTTAAAATAATTTTATATATAACACTAGTCTATGGAGTCAAATTATACGTGGGACCAAAACTACGTACCGAGACACTTTGAAATAGTGTCCATATCCGAGAACAATGGTGGTAATTTTAGTACTGTATCTCAACAAAGTAGAGAGATTTCTTTGGGAGAAACATGTGGGAGGTCTCCGGACGTTAAGAAATGTTAGGTCCAGTGATGACTAGAGGAAAGTAGAAATATTAAACAGAACAACTCTTACAACATTTTCATCTTAGTGTGATGTATATGTCAGTATTATTAGGTTATTCACATTAGTATATGGTACATCGGAGACTCTAACTAAAAAAATGAGACATATTGTAGGACTCTGGGTAGATCTGATGACGTAAATTATCAGACAAGGAAAATTAGTGATGTCTGACAGGGGTTGAATACTATTAAGTTAAATCTTAAAAACTGAAATACCATCACTCTCTCACTATACGAAAGTCATCTTTGGTATGAACCTTATAACTTTAAAATAGAAAAGGACCCGATCGTTGTACGTCATAATACAAAGGACCACTAAGACCCGTCGTTCTTACTCGACTCGAGGACCGGTCGGAGTTTTAGTACTCACATTTGTTGATTGTGTAAATGTCGGTAAAGTATCGGTATATTGGTAGGAATAAAAGTGAAAGTCCCGTCATAAATTATGTATCGTATTCTAAAAGTAGTAAAATCATATTTTATCTGACACACTCTACTAAAAAAGGGGGTGACATCCGATTACGTTCATAACCAGTGTAAATTCCCTTCGATCCAATTTATATAATCTACCTAAAAGAAAAAAAAATTTAAAATTATATAAAAATAACTTCATATCAACGAATTTTACAATCAAAGACGTCACGTCGTTTCACTTAGTCAAAATGTACATATATAAATAGAGATGAGAAAAAATCTAAAGGAAAGGTATAATTTACTTGAAAACTGAAGGATAACAAAGTTGAATTTTACTAAACAACGTTTTATTGGGAGGACTTCAACTCTTTGTACATATTTATTATAAAGTAACACACTTACATGATGTCCTATAAATAGACAAGTAAGTCACTTCTAGTGACCAACTAAAGGGCATAATTCTTAAGTCGTTCACTTATAAATTCACATAAACTTTAAGAATCTGGCAAAAGATCTTACTGACCCGGTAAGTGGGTGGTCGTTACGTACTCCTTAGGTTGAAGAAACGTAGGAACGGTCTTGAACTATAACAGCCATAAAAATTAAGATCGGGAATACTATATACATTTCACCATAGAGAAACACCAAAATTAAACCTAAAGGGATTATATTTAAATCCCCGTATAAGAAACATAAAGGATGTATCTATTAGTACAATGGTCGTTTATCACCGTCAAAATGAAGAAGAAAGTTGAGATATTCTAACAATGTAGATGAAAGAAATAACGTGAACGAGGTTGTAGATCGTGACATGGCTTTCTCACTGTTCTTACCTATGAGACCGAAAAAAGAGAAAGAATCTCTTTTAATATCAGAAAATGATCATTCTTATGGTAATCACTAACTCCTTTAAGGGGTAATAAGAACACTAAGAATCTCAAAAGTAGTATTAACTGATGACTTAAACTCGTTTAGGAAAAAAAGACTGATCTAATTATACTACTATACTAAGAAGAAAAGATGGGACGATTATACCACTTAAGATAGGTAACTAAAAGTTATAATTTCACAAAACGTGGGAACTTTCTTTGATGTAAATAAGTACCATATAATGAGTAAAATGTATAGTTACTTAAAATGAACGATTTTATAAAATTCTTTAAACCCAGATAGAAGATCTATTTTCTATAAAGGGACATCAATAGTCAAGAAATACCAGAAACAGACTAGATTAAATAACGTAATAAGTAATACATAACTGAGAAAAAAATAAAGAAGATCCAGGAACAATTTGGAAAGAACGTAGAAGAGTTAGGAACAGAGGTCCGATAAATAGACACTAAGGTAAAACTAAAGTTCTAAAACCTAGTAAAAGTGATAGTTATAAGCCTTAAGAAAGAGTCCATCTAAGGGATAGAGAAGGAGGAAACAAACAAAACCACCCGTAAAGAGGACAAGGAAATGGAGGACTCATAAGGAGACAGAGAAGTAGAACCAATATAACGACGTAAACCCCACCGGAAAGATATAAGACACTTAAACACCTCAAGAGATAATACCTCGAAGGAGTGACACCCACCCCAACATAGTCACCGAACAGTTCCAAAGAACCAATCCCTCCGAACACAACCTCAAGACCACCCACCTCGACCTAAAGAAGAGAGACCTCACGTTACTTCACAGGTCATTACCCAATACTCTACAGTCACCAAAACCTCATTGAAACTCGACGGACATATAACTTCGAGTCCCGACACAAGGACACAACGACTTCTTAAACGCACCATACAGAACGAGACCTTGAACAACCGGGAACCCACCACGAACCAAAGTCACATCCATACCTCCGTAAACTACTCGAGGATAGTTAATTACAAGGAACCTAAGTCCTCAAGAGACAACAAGAGTCCTAAACCTGAATTCGGAGGACGAAGACCAAAAGTCAAAATAAAAATGTCATCGGAGTTCTGAAGAGGTAGATATGTCGTTACTACTATTTTGTAGATCAAATTTCTACTTTTCAAAGAGGTGTAACTCCCTGTGGGTCTCTCCAAGTGACTCAATGTACCTCTTCTCTTCTCCCTCCCCCATCAATCTCCACTGACCTTACTCTACTCCACCCTAGTTTTCTCCTCTCTCGTTCGATCGGTTATTAGTGAAGGAATACACACGAGGTGTCAGAGCTTGGGAGTCTCTACAACAACCTCAATATGTCCCTTCTCCTCTCCCTCCTTCATCTGTCTCTACCAGTCCTCCTATTTTCTCCCTTTACTTTTCCTCTCTCTATCTATACCGGTCATTGGTCAAGGGACCAATGACCCAAGAGGGGGTAGACCTTGTGTGTCTCTAAGTGTCTCAACCCGTCTCTTCCCTTCCCCCACCCTTCTCTGTCTCCGGTGGACCACCTCTTTTTCCTCACAGGTTACCTCCTCTTTCACTAGTTCGGTCATTAGAGCGAGAGTCCATTTTAACCCATGACTTCTAATCCAAAAATTTACATGTTTTAACTGTTCTTTATGGTTTTTCGTTTCTAGTTTTTAGAGCTCATCTCAAACTTAAAAGTTTTTATGTTATAATTTCTTTTCTTCTTCTTCTTCTTTTTTTTCTTTTTTTTTTTTGTTTCGGTGTTCTTAATAATTGTTTGTTGTTGTTGGTGTTTTTCTGATATATGCCACAAACGAAATTTTTATCCCAGAAAAAAAAAACTTTTTATTATTATCCAAAATTTTTATTTTTAATCTCTTTATCTCCTGAATTTTTAAATTCTCTCAATTTTTTTTCTTCTTCTTTTTCTTTTCTTCTTTTTGGTTAGTGCGTTGTTGTAGTTATGTGGTTTTTTTTTTTTTACTAGCATTTTTATCATTTCTATAAAGACCGGGAAAGAGACCACAACACCCGTCACACCCTAGTGAAGGTTCCGCCAAGGGAGACAAATTGAAGAAGACAAACGACCAGAGAAGTCACAGACTAAAGGCAGAACTGTGTCCCACCCGTCACCACCTGTGAAAAAAAAAAAAAAAAAAAAAATCCGAGTGAACAAGTCAGTGCGAAACCCTTTCCTCCTTACGACGTCTGTTTATTGTGACCGTACACGAGTGTCACAGAGTAGGTGTGACACGGACGGGGACGAGTGTCGTGTGTGGTGAGTCCGAGATGCAACGAGGAGGTCCTTGGTAGACTCCGACCGGAATCCGAAGTAAGTGGAGGGGCCAGATTCTGCGAGTCCAAACCGCGAGTCCATCGGGAGTCTCCGCGTCTAAGACAAACCGGACGTAAAACACGGGAAGGGTCCAGGCTCATCGAGTCCTCAAACCGTTCGCGTCAGCGACACTGAATAGCGGAAAGGGACAACGAGTCAAAAGACCCACATGGCGACCGTAAGGAAAAGTCCGTCTACTACTGACAGGTCTTGGGGGTCTTCAGAATCAATCGTTTCTTCGGACGAACGTAAAACCATCCATTACAGAGAGTACCCGACGTTTACGGGGGAAGGTCGGGAATGCCGAGACCGACGGACAGTGATGTCCCCCTACAAGACATCGGTCGATAAAGACAAGGTAGGAAACAAGACACGTACCAGGACCCCCACAGAGTACAAGTTCGCAAAGTGCACCATCGATAGGGTGTCAGACCAAACGATCGGGTTCAATCAAACAAGACCAATGACCTCCCCACAAGACCGGGCTAAGAATTGTTTCGTGACGTGGGGTGTGGAGGGCGTCGGACTAAGAATTTTTCGTGACGTCGGACACGGAGCGCGCGGAGGGACGGGACGGGGATGAACGATCACCACCTACGTCCGTAGACGTGACGAAAAGGCGACCCCCTCAATGACAGCCAGAGCATTAGACAACCAAAATTAATAAATAAATAAAAAGGAAGGACAATACAACGGGAGAGACGAAGGTTCCGAGTGGTGTCTAAACCGTTGCTCTTACAAAGGACCACAAACCTTTGGAGAGAAGAATTCTCAGAGAAGGGCCCCTCCCTAAGGGAAGGACCCTGCCTCGAGGGAGGGATGGAGGAAACAGAGAAAAAAGCAGAAAATATAAAAAAGGATGGACAAAAACTTCGGTTACTAGACGAAACGACCCACGGACTACAGGAGACGGTCGTAAGTCTTCAACAAAACACCTTAAATGAGTCGCAACTTTACAAGAGAACTACTTAAACACTCCCTTTTTCACCAGAGGGGTAGGACAAGGAGGCGGTAGAAGTTTTATTTTTTTTAAATATAATCTTTTTTTTCTTTATTACAACGAACTTGACCCGACATTTTCAACTCATGTATCTTCACAAAATTTGTTCATGAACCCTTTTTAGTAAGACTGGTTTCTCCTATCATAGACGTTTCCAAGTCTAATTCCTTTCTCGAATTATGATCGTATTTACCAAAATAAAATTTCACCGACTACATGTAGATCTCATACACCATCTTTCCCACTTACTCTTTTGATCTTCATTGAGTCGCTTTTTAACATGTAACGGAACATTAAGAATTATATGGTAAACTAGAAATGTTAAAGATTACCAAGGAGTCATAGGTTTCTACTCGTCCTTCACTTGATTAAAATATACAATAACAACAATAATAACAACAATAACAACAAGTCAGCGATTCAGTACAGGTTAGGAAACACTGGGGTACTTGACGTTGTACGGTCCGAGGAGACAGGTACCCTAAAGGGTCCGTTCTCATGACCTCATCCAACGGTACCAGTACATCTTCAGTCTAAGTTTCTCAACTCTTATTTCCGTCCTTGTCTCACTTCTCCTGAAACGTCAATAGGTTCAGTCTCCACGATTTAAGAACCTAATCCCCTCGACGTCCCTCATATCTCTACTCCTTCACCTACACCCACGATAAACTCTGGACTGGAACTACTAATAATTCCAGATACACGAAGTAATTGCGAGACCACGGTCAAACGGTGTTCCTTGCATAAATAAGATAGTCGAGTGCACCTTTGATCACCGGTTTCAACGGAGGTCACTAGGAACGAGGGACTATAGACCCTGGAACACATCGGGGGCATGTGTGACTCAGGTCCGACAGACGTACTGAATGTCATCATTTGTCTACTCGTCTTCAATTGTAGTACGGTCAAAACTCCGCTTTCCACCGTTGAGAAACCGTCAACCGTGAAGACACTAAAACCTTCGGGACTCCGTGTCATATTCTACGGGTCGAAGGAGTCCCGGTGTCTCTGTCTAGTGTACGTACCCGGGACCAGTCAGGACTCTTACAGACTTCCTCTCAACTCGGGCCCAGAGACTCTAAAGTCAACTCGGAGTCAAAGGTCAGTTGGGGTGATTAATTCACTTATTTAACTCCCCAAGGTCACGTCAACTCGGGGAAAAGTGGTGTAACTCGTCTCCATAGTACTCTATTAATTTGTCATTTAAAACTCCACCAAACAACACGTCGTTTTGTGTCACTGTGATTTCACGTACTTCTCTTAACGACCCCAGGTCGGGGACGTCCTAGGTCCCTTTGGGCTTTCTCTTTACCACAGTCACAGCCGCTTACTAAATCTCTCTCTCTATTCCTTTCTTACAACGTCTATTCTTTTATCTCCTCTTTTCTTTTCTCCGACTACAAGGAACCATATATGTCTTTTAGTTATTTCAGAGTTCTGTTCTCTGAACGTAGTAGATGCATTTCGGTGTCCACGGGAGGGCCAGAGGGTTCCCTCACTGCTACGTCCCGTGGAAGGACAAGTCCAGAATCTTTGGATCCGTTTATTCTGGAGACATAAGGTCTTCCCTTGATCGAACTTTCTCTCTCATTCTCTGTACCCCACTGGTTCGAAAAAGCCACTCGCTCCGGGTTAATGAAAATAAAAGTTTTCACTGAAAATATGGAGTTGAACATGTATCTCCCTTTACTTTCTACGTTCCAGTATGTCTCAATCGGGTTTGTAAGGTCGTCAAAACGGGAATAGCTTTGGTCCTAAAAAAGACGTTTGGAAAGGGTGTTTACTACAACACATATAATAGAAGACCGGAACCTCCGGACACTTGTAAAATACTGGGAGAAGTACATTCTTTACTTAGCGATCAGATCCAAGCTAAGTCCTATGTCCTACGAACCCCGACCACGTGACCCTACTGGGTCTCTCTACTATGCCCCTCCCACCACCCTCCCCCCAAGTCCTAACTCTTGAGTACATGTGGACACCACCTAAGTACAGTTACATACCGTTTTGGTTATGTCATAACATTTCATTTTTTTATTTTAATGTTTTTTATTTATTTTATATTTCATTTTTGTAATTTTTTTAAATAAATACTGGGAGAAAACTATTTCCGACGAGTTGCTCTTTTGGATAAAAGGGAGGTTCACAAAAAAGAAACATAAAGATTAGATACAGTCGGAGTCTTTTACGGTTTGTTTCAATGTAAAGAGTGTCTCATTTACACGTCACTCAATGTTCTTTCTTGGTTAATCGAGTTTCCAGACTACACCAATTTAAGTTCCGATGTGAACAAAAAGAATGTAAACTTGATACAATTGATTACGTGAGGGTCCACGTGTCACTTATTTCCTATACCCTTGAACTGTCGTTCGTAACCGAGTTGTCACTTTAGAATGTGGTCGTGATAAGATTATCGAAAATTGAGAAACTTTCCGAGATACAAAATCCGAAGGACACGGAGAGTAGCGACCCCCCGACATTTGTTAGTGTTCACATCAACATTTTCAGGCCCCTTTGGACAGTCCGTTCAGCCTCTCGGTAGTCTCCCCAGACTCGACTCTGTGAGGAAAATATACATCCTCTGACAATTGACCTCGAGATTCAGTTGAAAAGGGTCTCTTTCCACCAACCCCTATCGGGGACAATTACAGTCTTCACATCCACTTTCGTATTACGTCATTCCATCCGTCTGAGACAAAAAACCCCATCTACGAGTTCTTACAGGTCCCCCCTGGGGACTCCGGACTAGGGTGGAAACGCATAACAGTCCGGAGGAAAAAGTACTGGAAACGGTGACCGCCCTAAGGGGTACGATCGAGGGCCGTCTCTTAGGACAACTTCTGAACACTCTATAATCGTTCTTATTTTACACAAAAAGGAGAGAGACTAAAGACTAACAGAGATTCTCGACTTGAACTTTGTAAACAGACAAAGTGGTTTGAAGTGAAGTGGACACCAGACTCACGAGGACGGAATCGTCTCTTCTGATCGACCACTACGAGTCCACACTATCCTCTTCCGTTACCGTTGGGTGAGGTCATGAGAACGGACCTTTTAGGGTACCCGTCTCCTCGGACCACCCGACGTCAGGTACCCCAACGATTCTCAGTCTGTGCTGACTCGCTGAAGTGAAAGTGAAAAGTGAAAGTACGTAACCTCTTCCTTTACCGTTGGGTGAGGTCACAAGAACGGACCTCTTAGGGTCCCTACCCTCTCGGACCACCAGACGGTAGATACCCCAGCGTGTCTCAACCTGTGTTGACTTTGCTGAATCGTCGTCGTCGTCGAGTCAACACTATTCTCGGAACCCGGGGTGTCTTGTCCTCGTCCACAAACCAACGAGTACAACCCCGGGATGTCATTTGTCCCTCTACACTCGAAAGGAACAAGTTAAACTAAAAATATAAAGTGAGTAAGAAGAGTGAGGTACACTGAAATTTTTTACTCCCTGATAAATTCTCCAGTCTAGACATAGAGATATTGATTATGTTGTTTGTCTTATAAAAGTTAAAGTTTAGGTAAACTCTTGGGTTTCTTTGACTTTTCAAACCACGTACACACGAACCAATGTATACTGAAAGTATTTCTGTGTCCATAAAAATTCCTTAGAGTGAAGGTCCAAACGTAAAAGGGGTACAAATATTCTCACCTAAAAGGTTCAATATACCGCGACGTAGGTCCTTAACTAATGCACACACCTTTCACGAAATAGAGGAATGGGGGATTCCACTCCGTCTTGGGTCCCTTACACCTGAGTGTCCAGTCAAAGTTCGTCGTAAGATATGACTTCACGACATGTTTACATTAGTTGAAGATATACAAGAAACCATACTTTTTATGTACTTCGTGACACAGCGTCGTTGTGTGTCATATCTGTTTAAAGCAGGGACGAAAAAGAGACACGAAAAACAAAGACGGTTAAGTCTCAATCGATTTTGTGTCTCAGAAGTGACTATCATAATCTTTAAAGAAGGTAACTAGAAATCCGGTTATTACAACTTCCAGGTCAAACCCTTCAACTGGTCGTCGAGAAAAAAACGTACAACAAATTAAGGTAATTGTGATGACATGTTACTTGATGTCCAAGTGGAGTAAGTGAAGACACGAGATGGAAGGTCGAGATACGTGTAAGTATGTCCTTTTACCCAAGTTGATAAACGTCAGACTACCTGTTTATCTAAGTAATGACGGTTCACTTACTAGAAACTTTTTCTTTCGAAAGTGTACTTGCAGAGACTTTATCAAAGTCAGACTCCCTAAACACACGTTTGGTCATAACAAAAATATTATACATAATAGAAAGGATTTGTATCACTGTGATTATTTAGAAAATTTTATACTTAAATACTTTCTCTCTCTCGTGTTAACGTGGTATGAAGTCCTCCGACCTGTCTCCGAACTATAATTAATGATAACACATACCACCCCTTTTCGGACTTTCGTATTCGATATTCTACTTCTCCGGGTCTACGTTTTATTAGGCACAACTGTTTGGGGCCTTTCTGGGGTCTTAATCGTCGGACACGGTCTCCTCGGACCACCCGATAGGAGGTATCGCAACGCGTCTCAGTCTGTGTGGACTTCGCTGATTCGTCGTCGTGTCGTGGTCACGTCATAATTCACTTCCACAATCAGTGAGTCAGCACAGGTCGAGAAACACTGAGGTACCTGATATCGGGTGGTCCGAGGAGACGGGTACCTTAATAGGTCCGTTCTTATGACCTTACCCATCGATAAGAGAGGAGGTCCCCTAGAAAGACTGGGTCCCTAGCTTATGTCGAGAGGATTAACACCCGTCTAAGAAATGTCAGACTCGGTAGTCTCTTCGGGTTATACCATAATTTGACCACCCAATAAGCCTTTAGACGTTTTACTTGTGTCCTAGTCTATTAACTAGTCGAAGCATATAGACCTTTAATGATTCATTTTTTGAGTCTAGGACCTCAAGTCAATGAATGAGTAATAGTGTCAATGTTATATTTGACCCCCTCTCTGGTTCAAATCATCACTTAAAGGGGATAGTTACGAAGAAGGTCTATAGTGTCACTAAAAATTTTTACGTTTGTTGGTGTGTCATTTCTTTACTGTATGTATATAAGTACATCACCCTTCAAACTTGATTTCGTTTGGTTTTATAGGTTGCTCAATTTACTCTGTCTTAACTGACAAGACCATATATTGTACGTCTGAAGGTACGGTCTACACACTCTGTCCTATAGGGGTATAATGTAAGTACGTGTATTCCTTTATGGTATTTCTGATAGAGAATCCTACATCGTTATCACTTCCCATTTATAATGGGTCCTTATTGGTGTAATAAAATCTATCCAAACTTTTGATAGATCAAATGAACCTTAGTGTCCTTTTCTCCTCCGATCCTTAACCTTGGTTACTATACCGGTTATATGACCACCATCACCTCTGATCACTACAAATCTTTCTCAGGTCAATCAACTCCCTCGATGTCACTGACCTTACGGACAAATAGATACAAATATAAAGGGGGACTAATGACTTTTGCGACAGAAAGTAACTTAAAGGGAAAAGGAGGACTGTTACCGAGAAAGAGTTGCGACCAGGGTCTCGTCGTCGTCCGTGCCCAAACCCATACCCGACGTCCCCCGAATCACCGTGACACACCTCCGTGTCTCCATCCACCGACTCAGAAGTCCGACCCTAGGAGACTACATGTACCTCGACATCGGGAGGAATCATAAGTCTCACTGAGACTGGGCAGGAACGAAGAAAAGTAGCGGTAAATGTGAATAATGTTTGTCCAAGAACCCCGGGAAACGACCAAGGGTAGACATGGTCACATTTCGTATCTTTCTCGACCTTCCCTTTGACGTCCACTTTAACCACGAGAGAGGAAGGACTTGGGCGTCGTTCCCTCCTGCGACAAGGTGTCAGTTTTCCGACGAGTGAGGACAAGTCTTTCTGTTCCAGTGTGTATCTTTGACTAAAGAGATGTCACAAGTAACGGAAGTGTGTAAGGGTTTATAATCTTAGAACTCCACGGACGTAGAGGGAGGAAGGGGTAGTGGTGGGTCTAACAAGTCTTACAGAAGTCGTCGGGGTCCTGAATGCCGGTTCTACTTCGGTGTCCTAGTCGGTACTCCGACCGTTTCCCAAGGAGAGGTAAATAGGACTAGTTTATAGGAGTCGTCTCCTTGCAAGACGTCGGATCTAGACACTTTGTACGACCAAGTCTTTTATCCAAAGACATGGACCAACGGGTTGGTTAGTCTCTGTTCTGGTGTATGTACACGATCTTTGTGTGGTTGGTAAAGACGGGATCTTAGTCAACGGACACCAAGTTTTACTCCCGAGTTTGTGACGAACGAACTCTGGTTGAAGTGTTTGTAACTCTACTCGAGTAATGTCTTTCTCTTGACTGTCGGAAAGTCTTCACCCGACGAATTAGTACCTGACGATGATAAGTTGATCTCTCTCGCCCTACCATTATACACTGTACTTAGGACGAAACCAATTCTTAGAAATATACATAAAATTTGTTTGAAAAATTTTGGAAGTTTAGGGGGTTTATCTTTACAAGTGGGTGTATTACACGACTTAAAAGAAAACGAAGTACATGTAATAAGATTATACTTTCAGTGTGTTATCTCACTCATAATGAAGATTAAATGTTTATTGTTTTTGACATCGAGTTTCTCAAACCCACTAATTGAGTTCCACTTTATAGTCCCTTCACCGTATCATTCTTAATCTTGTGAATAGATAGACCATACCTCGTATAGCACAAACCTTAAACAGTACAGGGATGTAAATATTATAAGACATTTACAAAATTTACAGTCTCCAATATACAAAATTTTTATTATCCTCAGAAGAACAACTAAAAGAAAGAAAAAATTTTTTCTTAAGAGAACTACAGTTAGTAAAAATTTCTGAAATAACTTAAACAATGTTACAACGAAGACCCAAAAAAAATAAAAAACCCCCCGACCCCTGTTCCGTACACCCTAGAATCGAGGGGCTAGTTCTTAGTTTGGTCGTGTCGTGGGTGACAAACTATTCGTGAAATTCCTGTTATGTTATGATATAATACTATCTCTCAATGAGAACCCTACTCCTTTCCGGACACGAGATTCATTCCATATCTCCCTCCCCAGGTGAGACTGTGAATGAGATGTTGTGGTCCGTTCCATAACTTGGAGAGAGTACAAGTTAGAGGTAAAGACACTTATCAGTCATAGGAAGACGACCCGTGACCCGAGTGTGACCGTAAGTAGGATAGTAAGTGAAGAGGATTGTTGGGACGTACCATCTAAGATAGTTATAGGCGTAGCGTCTATACTCCTTTGACTTCGTATTTTTATTAATTCACTATGAGGGTTCTAGTGAGTTGATTACTCACCATCTAGATCTTTGTATTAGGTTCAGAAGGTAGAGTTCGTGACAATGTAACGGAGGGATTTCATCGCACCTGGGTTGGAACTTCCCAATCCTATTCTTCACTCACTCTTGTGTGGACTTTTAGTGGAGCGTGTTGTGACAGGGATCGTATCCGTGAGTCAGTCTACGTTCGTTACGTGTTTTACAACTCCTAAATCCTCGGTTGAAAGTTTAACGTTTCCTCAGATAGGTGTTCTATCTCGAATTATAAAAATTCCATATAAACCGTCAAATTTACCATCTAAAGTACATAAAAGTATTTAAAGGTACCAGGTAGTACAACAACCCAAGTCCCTTTTAGTCAAGTAATCCTACAATATAACTCTCTGACTCTACAACAACAACCTTACTCATATGGTTCGTCACAAACGATACTAACGAATCAAAAAAGGGGTAAAAACTCAGAACGAGGGTAAGAGTCTTATAAAGATATGATATGATGTTCTTTCCTGTCTCGTCATCTTTAATAAAGTGAATAGTCTTCTTCTTCCATTTTTCTTTTGTTGCGAAACACGTTATTAAGACTCGAAGGAAAAGTTCCATCGGATAATGAACGGTCGGTTTTAGTAGCGTACATTCTACAGTGTTCTTTTGTACTTCTATGAAAAATCGGTTAGGTTATAAACAGTAAACTTCAGTTAGTAAAAGTGTAGACCATCCGTTTTTAATTTTTGTTCGGTCAACAGGGCTTAGAAGAGTAGCGGATACTAAAGACGTAACTCTGCAAATGACTGAAACCAACTAGTTACCGTCGGGGTCAACACTGATCGCACGTACGTATGAACGAGTCGGAGAGACACAAACTTGGGAAACCTGACATCGGTGAGTCCGAGAAGTCAGGTACCCCAAGAGGTCCGTGTAATTTTGCTGACTGATCCAAACGGGCGTCAAATTAGGTACTAGTGATCTCCCGTCGTTCCACGGGTCACAGTCAGAGTGTTTTATAAATCGTCCTGTGGTCCACCGCCACGAAGGCGAAAGTAAGAACGATGCGGCAGCGACCTCGGACTAAGAGACCCTTACGTTTATCATTGTAATTCTGTTCGTAAGTTTTTCCGCACTGTCAACCCAAAAGTCTCCACGTGGTACATTTACAAAACTCCCTATCGCAGTGTCGTCTCTCCCCTTTCCGTTCCCCGTGTCCAGAACTATATCCTTATACGAACCTCACAAATTCCTCATTATAGAGAAGAAAAGGACATCGGAGAACACAAAGGTCCCTGTGACGTTGATTGTTTGAACGATTTCGTAAATCGTGAATTGACCTATCACCTACTAAAGGAGTAGATGACTAGGACTCCGTTAAACATGAATCCAAATGGTAGAAGAAAGGATCAACGGAAATCAAAGGTCAAATAAATAAATAAATAAAAATTTAAAAATAAAAACGAAATAAAATGAAATGTTATGACATAACCAAAACGGTATGTAACTGTACTTAGGTGGTACCCACATATTACGGTGGTAGTGACTCTGTAGGTCGGTGGGACAGAATCTAGGTTCACGAAGAGGTATGGGTTTGAAAGAGAATTCCTCGGGAGTTTCTACCATGTGAGACCTTCTGTTATTTTCAAACCCTGTGAAAAGTGTCAATCTTTTCAATACAGAGTGAAGAGTTTCTAATTTTCTTTACCTTGTTATTTTGGACAGAGTATCCCAAAATTGTGAATTTAATCTATTACCTAACATTTAAGTAGGGTACGGAATGATATAATATCATTCGAGTTATTTATAATTGAAAGAAATAAGATGATTTCTTATGGAAAGGAAGTTTCAGACGAAGACACAGGATGAGGGGGGGGGACGGGGGGCGTGTAGTCAAGTCATTACCTTCGAAGGTCCTATAAATGAATTAGTGAATGAAAGGACCTCTGTCAGTAATAAAAAGGAATAGGAAAAACACAGTATATGTAGATCGATGTAACTATGTGAGTCCGACTTTCCTGTGTCTACCTTGTCTACTCCAAACTAAAACCAAAGACATTCTTGTCATTTTAGTTCCAGTATAACGTACAAAAGATGGATAACCTATACTATAAAGACTAAACCTAGAGATTCTAAAACGATAAGAATAATCGATAAAAGAGAAGAATAACTAAATACGTGAAGATTATATAGGACTTTAACTCAGAAAAAAGTCCTGACACATAACGTATGCATCGGAAGGTTAGCCCGGAACTGTAAAGGGAGAGAAACGTCACTAAAAATTGTTTGTTTTTGTTAAAATTTTATATGAACGTACGAGTATTCTTCGAGGGAACTTTGAAAGTATACAAACAAAAGATATCTTTACGAATGGAAAACACTGACAATAACGGAAACTATTCAGTCCATAGTAATAATTACTACAAAGGGTCTTATGTCGTATAGTTAAAGGGGACTCATAATCATTCTCAAAAGGGGTGATTTTGTCTACGAACCTAATCAGAAGTTACGAAACGTTTCAAGACGTTTTGGTGTCTCCACCTGAACGTCTTAAGGAATAAGTAGAAATAATGAAAGGTATATCACAACAAGGACTTCTTCCTCGCACAAAATATACTTCAATTCGTGTCGTCATTCACCTCTAAGAACGTTACTCGTTTCTCTCATATCTTATCCATTATGTACTCCATCAACATTTATGGTCAATATCGGTGCACCGGTAAACGTCCTTGTTTTTTATCTTATCAATACTTTAATGAAAGTAAAATGTACTTATCTAAATACATATGTAATTGGTAAAAATTGAAGGTAGAGGTCAAAAGGACGGACATCTTCGTATTTTACACGATAATGATAAAAATAGAGGAATATAGAGTCATCAGTTCAATTTCTTAAGTTACCTAGGAGACTAAGTCGATAGTCTCCTTTCTTGTAGTGGGATTTACCTATTTACTTGAACCATAAGAGAAACTCCCTCTCTCCAACGAAACCAACTAACTTCTTTATTAACGTAGTATAATTGTACTTCGTATTAAAAGGACAACAGGAATAATCTTTCAACACAATAAGTTTCTCCATGGTTACTTATGGATCAATTGTTCCTCCCTTCAATTGATCAATTTCATAATACCATCGAAACATGACAAAGTGAAATTGATAGACCTTTAGACAAAGGAGCTTAAACGAAGGGAAAAAACAAGACCACATCCGAACCGGCACTTTCTCTAAACACACTCAAAACCTTCCATGAACACTACTTCGTCGGTATAAAAATACAAGGGACCCAACCACGTCTCGAGGTCCCCGATACCGTTATGTTTGACAACGACGACGAAACTATCAAGTTAAATAATAACTGAGTGTTGAGGAGATGGAGGGTAGTCTAGAGAATGAGTACAAGAGAAACGTAATCTGGTTCATACGTACATCGTACTACCGTTTACTGTAGGTGAAGAGGACTTCAAGTGGGTGGTGACACTCCGACTTCCTCCATTCTCTGTCTGTTCAAAATCTCACAGAACATCCAAGGTAACAGGAGTATGTGAAGGTATGTACAGTCAAAGAGGTACGAATACAGGTGTAGGTTGAAAGGAAGTGTTTACAATGAGATCAACTGAATCTCAATTAATCTGAGTTGTAGTTTATGTTTATGTTGTCAAAAATACCTGAGAAGGTGGTCGGGATCGATGACGGACACAAGATTGGGAATATTGAATAGAGAATGAGATGTAGTGACCACCAAGGAGAAGACACTAACACGGGGCTGTGTTTTAGACTCTCCTTTCCTGATTCCTTTACTAAAAGTACTGCTAAAGTCGAAGATCTGGGTCTAAACACTACACTCCTAGAAATCCACTTTGACAGTAAAATATAAGAATTCCCCTTTCAAAAGTTTAAATCTGTTGAAATGTGTACGAGACCTACCAACTGAGTTTTCAGTTTTTAAGTTCTACTCTTATATCGTCATCTGTCAATAGGACCTGTGGACGAAGGTTTACTGTACCTTCCTCGAAAGAAAATCATAATTGAGAAGACTAGGTCTGGTGTCTACTTTGTTCGTGTCCTGATAGTAAAGAACAGACCCCAGACGTCCACGCATAAAACCGCCATCAGGACGTCGCCCCCACCCTCCCCCACCCCAACACCCCCTCCCCCAGAAGAGAGAATAGGTCGAGTCCTCAAAAACAAGTCGAAAAGGATAGTGAAGTTGGTGACACTCAAGGGTCTCTCGTGTCTTCATGAAACGTCTCAGAAGGTCGAAATTCCGACTCTATTACTCCGACTACCGAAATTCCCTAGAGTCTTTTAAATACCTCATCGCCGGTAGGGAACGTAAGCCCGATATTCTTAAGACTGGTTATTCCATTTAGTAGAGAGGTGACCCTTCGACGAATATGGTTTTTTACAATATTGACAAGGCTGAACAGAGTATGACTGTCAAGTACCGCCGACTGAGGGGTTGAACTGACCGATACAGACCGACCAGAACTCATTGAAAGACCCGGTGTGGTCTAGGACACCTTTTTTTAGTCTTTTGTCTCTACTTCGTCACTTATTTTATCACATCCTTAATCTGAGTGAATCCAGAGGTTTTATTTTTGGTTCGACTTTAGTATTCTGCGAACGAAAAGGGGTCAGGAGGAAAGGAGGGGTTCAGGGACACTTCGAGGTGCGCGGACACACGTCCGGAAAGTGGGACTTCTGAGTGTGGGTACGAACCTTCGGAGGGATGGTCTCTTCCACTTCCGGTCCTCGTGGGTCTCGTCTGACCTCTCGACGTACTCCGTACCTAAGGGGACTTGTTTACACGAGTCAGACGGAGTTCGACTCTCAAGTCACAGAGACACACGGACCGTCGTGTATATGTATCATAGACCAAGGACACACTGAGGAAGTTTGTCCTTCACCCCAAACAGTACAAGTTCCATTGCAGCAGACACGTGTCTACCCTTTTTTTTTCACACTAAGTGGTGTTTGGAAATGAAACAGATAAAAAGAAAGTGACCATTAATTTAATGTGACTCAGACTTTTTTCCCGAAGGGACCATTGATCAACCATTTCTTAGACGGACTTTACGTCCTCTGGGACGAAGTCAAACTCGGACTTTCTCCTGAAACGTTTTCGTCTATAATCATTTCTAAACTCGACTCCCCATAACTTCTTGTTTGTTCAACTGTAAGTAACTACTAATAAGTTGTCTTATTAAAACGGTAGGATAGATTTCATCCTAAACAAAAAAATTAAAAATGACCTCATATCAACTAAATGTTACAAAACAGTGTCGTTTTACTTTACAGGTACCTGTCTCCTTACCTATTTGTACACCATGTACACATGTTACTTTAATAACAACGAGAAATCAACGATTCAGGACAGACTGAGACACTGGGGTACCTGAGATCGGGTAATCCGAGGAAACAAGTACCTTAAAGAGTTCGTTTTTATGACCTCACCCCACGGTAAAGGAAGAGGTCCCCGATATGGACTGGGTCCCTAACTTAGGTGCAGAGGACGAACCGTTCGTCTAAGAAATGATGTCTCGATGGTCCTTTTTGGGTGTTACTTTCGTGAGTCGGTACTTTTTCTTGTTTTATTACAGTAGACGTCGTTGTACTTGTCTGGATTTTATTCTACATTATAATTGATACTTGTGAAGAACATTAGATAAATGAATGATCAGCAAGTAAATCGGATACGAATGTAAAGAGGTAGGTCTTAGATTAATGACATAAATTTTAAAGTGTCTGAAACCGGAACCTCTTTCCGTTAGAATAGGTTTTAAAAATTGCTTTAAAAAAGATCCAAAATCTCGAGATTTTATAACGATTTTATGTTTACTATTGGACTATGGAGTCGAAATATATGTGAGAAAAAATACGTATCGAGATACTTTAAAACAGTGTCCACATCCAAAAACATGGTGGTGATTTTAGTACTATGTCTTAACAAGGTAGAGAGATTTCTATCGGTAAAAGTGTGGGAGGGGTAGGGACGTTGACCACTACTGGGGATCGTCTACGACTAGAAAAGTAGAGATATAAAACAGAAATACTCTTAAGATATATTCATTTGAGTATGTAATACATATGTTAGTATTTTTATACAATTCACATTAGTACATCAGAAGACTCTAACTGAAAAAAAAAAAGTGAGTCGTAACTCTAGGTAGATCCGATAGCCCACATCGTTATGAGACAAAGAAAATTAGTGTTATCTGACAGAGACTGAATACTACTTAGTTGAATCCTAAAAACTGAAAGACCAAATCTCTTTCGATACATACGTAAGTGATGTTTGGTATGAAACTTAAAACTCAAAACTAGAAAGAGGTACGATCGTCGTACGACATAATGTAGGAGACTACCAAGAACCATCGTTGTCACCCGACTCGAGAGTCAGTCTGGGTCCTTGTCCTCCCATTTGTTGACTATGTGAATGTTGGTAAGACATGGGTATGTTGGTAATACAAAAAGTGAAAGTCATATTATGGAAATTCCATCCGGTCCGCTTCGAGACTGAGTATCATCCCATTCATATAATTTACGTAAAAGGTGAATGACTATAAAAGTTGAATTTTACCAAATAACTCTGAATTGGAATAACGTTCAACTTTATCTAGATATTTAATATAAAATAACATACCTACAAGTCAAGTCGAGTCAGTGAATCAGCACAGACTGAGAAACACTGGAGTACCCGACGTCGTACGGTCCGAAAGGACAGGTAGTGGTTGAGGACCTTGAATGAGTTTGAGTACAGGTGACTCAGCCACTACGGTAGGTTGGTAGAGTAGGAGACAGTAGGGGAAGAGGGCGGAAGTTACAAAGGGTCGTAGTCCCAGAAAAGGTTACTTAGTCAAGAAGGGTAGTCCACCGGTTTCATAACCTCGAAGTCAAAGTCGTATTCAGGAAGGTCACTTATAAGTCCTGACTAAAGGAAATCGTGACTGACCGAACCAGAGGAACGTCAGGTTCCCTGAGAGTTCTCAGAAGAGATTGTGTTTTCAAGTTTTCGTAGTTTAGAAACCGCGAGTCGAAAGAAATATCAGGATAAGAGTGTAGGTATGTACTGACGACCTTTTCGTTATCGAAACTAATCTTTCTGGAAACAACCGTTTCATTACAGAGACGAAAAATCATACGACATATCCAACCAGTATCGAAAAGAAGGTTCCTCGTTCACAGAAAATTAAAGTACCGACGTCAGTAGTAGATGTCACTAAACCTCGGGTTCTTTTACTTCAGACAGTGACAAAGGTGATAAGGGGGTAGATAAACGGTACTTCACTACCCCGACCTACTGTACTCGAATCAAAGACTTACAACATCAAATTCGGTTGAAAAAGTGAGAGGAGAAAGTGAAAGTAGTTCTCCGAGAAATCAAGAAGAAGAGAAAGGCGGTATTTCCAACACAGTAGGCGTATAGACTACAATGACTATAAAGAGGGCCGTTAGAACTAAGGTCAAACACGAAGTAGGTCGGGTCGTAAAGTGTACTGTATGATACGTATGTTCAATTTATTCGTCCCACTGTTGTCTGTCGGAACTACATGAGGAAAGGGTTAAACTTGGTCAGGTACAGGTCAAGATTGACAACGAAGAACTGGACGTATGTCTAAAGAGTCCTCCGTCCATTCCACCGGACCGTAAGGATAGAGAAAGTTTTAAAGGGTGTCAAATAACACTAGGTGTGTTAGTTTCCGAAACCGTATCAGTTATTTCGTCTTCATCTACAAAAAGACCTTGATAGAAAAAACTACAAAATCGACTACAACCGTTAAACTAGAGACCGAATAGACGGAAAAGATTTAGGTCGAACTTGTAGACCTTCAAGTATCAAGTACATGACAACTTCAGACAGAACCTCTGAAAACTCGTAATGAAACGATCACACACTCTACTCACATTAACACACCATCAAACTTACAAGAAGCCGGAATGGAAAGAAACCCTAACCCTTCTTTTGACCGGAAAAGGTCAGGACACCGGTGACGACTCAAAAGGTTTAAACGACCGTATAACTTACGTCGTGAAAGGGTCGTAGTAGAAAATCCTAAACTTTCTCGAGTTGACCTTAAGGTAGTGGAGGTGACCGACCAAGTATCGCTACGAAAGATTCCTGGTGAATCGGTCCTACAGACCGAGATCCACTCACTAGTGTGGTAGTACCAACAGACCCAGTACTTCTAGAAAAAACATATCAAGAAAACACATAAGAACGGTGGAGAAGAATTGTAGAAGACGAAGACAATCTATGTATGGTAAAGACAGGAAATAACACGGGTAGAAACGTCAATTACAGGGGAACCATAGAGATTAAAAGAACTTCTCTAGAGATCAGAAAGGATAAGACAACAAAAGGAGATAAAGAAAAGTAACTAGTGACTCCGTCCGAGGGAATAGAGAGGAACGATAAGGAACCTTGAGACATCCTTCGGGGCCCTGGTCATTTTACTGAGAGTTATTTCAAATAAATCTAACAATTTTACTTTTTATGACCATAAAGAATTAAAAATCTCCTACGTTTGACGTGGAAGAGGGACAATCGACTTTATATTAACAAGTATGGTGTACTTGCCGTTCAACAGTCAAAAGTTTTTTTAATATTTTCGTGGAACAAAATACTTATCGGTAAGATCAAAGTCTTTATATAATATTATCTCTACGGGGGCATCTATGTTTTTACTTAATGTTTCCATATATTTCTGTTGTGAGAAATACTATCGTGTCGTTATCTTTGTTAATAAATAATTACCTTTTCGTTAATTACTGTCTTACGGAGTCTCATGATGTACCTGTAACATTTCTTACTTGACCTGGTGAAGGGTCCACCGTGTCACCATTTATTAGACGGACGTCACGACCTCTGTTTTTTCTGGTACAAACTAGGGACCCAGTCCTACTAGGGTACCTCCTTCTTTACCGTTGGGTGAGGTTATAAGAACGGACTTTTTAGGGAACCTGTCTCCTCGGACCGCCCGATGTCAAGAACTCCGACGTGTATTTTCTTCGGAAATCTTGTCCTCTTAACAAACATAAAAAGAGTGAAAGTCGAACTCTGATTGTGTGACCTTGGTTGTAAAATAACTGCGTTCTTTCTTGGTACTGTTTGACAATTACGAAGAGTGAACTAAAGACACAACGTTAATCTAAGAATCATCGGCATATTAAGAAGAGTCGGTGTAGTTGGTTACTTCGGGGTGAAGGAACAGGAGGAAAAGTAGAAAAGACATAGGTAGAAGAAGGGAAAGGAAGGGAAGTATAGGAGTAGAGAATGACGAGAGACTGAGAGGAAGATCTACTGAGACCTAAACGAGAGCACTGTCGAGGGGAGCTACACAGGGGAGAAGACCGGTGGTCTCTATGACGTGTCCACGTCGGGGTAGACAGGGTCACACGGAGAGAGTCCTACGTCATCATGTGTCGCCACAGAGAGTCCCACTGGACCCCGTCCTGGTTCCACGACAGCCTTCGACACAAGTCTCTCCGGTACGACAACAAGTGCCACGAAGTATTCGGTACTTACTGTATGACACCCGAGACCAACCCTAAAACGACTATACATACATATATCAGTAAAGGTGGTTGCCATATCAATAATGTTCCGTCCAAATATAGGAGAGGAAGTCGTGTTAGGTACCTCGACCCGACCCACCAGAATCGTAGTTAGTGTCAGGGATACCCCAATTCTTTAGTTTAATCGAGGTCTCGTGTTTAGTCACATTAAGATACCTAGTTTCAGTATTGGGAGAGTATTGACAGACCGAGATTGGGGATGAGGTCACAAAGATAAATACAGGACGTTTTTATAATAACCACAAGTAATGACCTGACGTTCCTCTAGTTCGGTCAGTTAGATTTCCTTTACTTGGGATTTATAAGTAACCTTCCTGACTACGACTTGGATTCAAGGTTATGAAACAAGTGAACTACTATTCTGGGCTGAGTAACCCTTTATAGGACTAAGACCCTTTCTAACTTCCGTTTTCCTCTTCCCCCGATGTCTCCCACTCTACCAATTTGTCGTAATAGCGGATTACCTATACTTAAACTCGTATGAGGTCCTCTATCATCTCGTGTCTCCTCGGACCGTATGACGGTAGGAACATGCATTTTACAACGTATGTTGAATCACTGACTTGTTGTTGTTTTAATATCTCGGGTTTCTGCACCGTTCTTAGTCTCTAGGTATCCGAAACAAGGTACCCAGTAACCGACTTCTCTGGCTCTCTAAAGGATGTTGGACGAATGACGATTCCTGAGCAGGCCTTAGTGCCGGTACTAAACTGGACAGTACATCTTTAGACAGGAGAAATCATTTGGGCGGCTGGTAAAGAGCCAAGGTAGGGACATTACGACTTATGTCGTGTCCCTCTCCTCGTCTCTCGTCCATTGACACACCGGAAACGGGAGTTCAGTGGGGAACATCTGTCTCTTGTGAATGGGTTCCGGTCTTTGTGTCAATGAGGTAGTGGTCGGAGTATGGAGTTCCTGTTCGATCCTGGTGCCCGAGTCTCGAGTCTGAACACAGACTAGGAACCGAATTCCTCCAAGGTCTCTTGTCTCCGTTGTCGACAACCATTTCTGAGTGTTGGTCACGTCGTCTATGGTGACACGACAACGGTCCTGGAAGAGTCGGTTACTAGTTCGTCAAGGAATAGATCCAGAAGGAGGGGATAAAATCAGTACAGGGGGTTTCTACCACTTTGTAAGGGTCGAGTGACACGTCAGTAGACACTTCAAATTACAGACCAAGACCGTTTCCTTGTGGTTAGTGTCACTACACAGATACATGTTGGTAACCAGATAGTAAACAAAGAATTCTTTAACCGACTACGAGGTTCTTCGAACACCTTACGTCATAAATTAGGGTCTTTTTACGTGACTCGGGACACAACATTCTACTACTTTTAAGGATCGGTACAAAGTCTTTTAGAAACCCTCCAAGTTTTCATCCTACACCGGACCCTCCACCTTTCTAATTGTAACTCTGATTTTCGATGTGTAGGATCTTGAGCCTCGAAAACATTCACAAGAACCTTAGTACGCAGATAGCGGTAGATCCATCTGCAAAAAGTACGTAGACAAGAACTATATGATTGACTAACCGTATCTACCACAAGTGGAGTAGGAGGAACCAGGTATTAGAAGTATAAGGGGTACGGTTACGAACGCCGAAGACACGTCGTTCCTACGATTCCGTCTCCTTATCTTTCTTTCCGTTTGGTTCACCCTAAGCCCACCTCTACTCAAAACTCACCATTTTTTGTTTGTTTGTTTGTTTGTTTGTTTTTTGTTGTTGTTGTTGTTGTTTGACCTCCGCCCCTTTTTCTAAAATTCCTTATCTCTCCACTTCCCTATTAGTCTTGTCCCTTTGCCCTTTCGTCACAAATCCCTCCATGTACCTTTCCCGAATCCGATAACCCGATTCTAGGGGACTTAGGAACTGGTTTGTGTAAGTTGTTCCCTATTATTTCGTGTTCAACAGATGTCTTCTACTTTCGTACAGTAAAAGGGAAAAAAACCGTATAGTTACCTTTTGTTTAAAGGGAAGGGAAGAGGGTCTTTGTCAAAAGTCTACTTCGTCGGGGGAGAACACTGACTTATTGTCTTGACCTCTCGATTTGGGTCTGGGTTTCAGTTGTTCGTTGATAAACTTTTCAAGGAGTCCAAACTTCCATTTGTCCGAAGGATCCATTGAGGGACTACCAAGTCAACCATTTTGGGTGGACGTTACATCCTCCGGGACCAAGCTAAGGACCTAACCCTTCTATGTGACCTCTTCCCTGTCCGATGGGTGAGGTCATAAGACGGGACCTCTTAAGGTACCTGATGCCAGGTACCCAAGTGTCTCAGTCTGTACTGACTCGCTGAAAGTGAAAGTGAAGTCCACTGAGATCATTTCTTTAGTGGAAGGTTACGTCCTCTGAATTCTCTGTGTCAAAGTTAGGGACCTAACTCTTCTAGCGGACCTCTTCCTATACCGTTGGGTGAGGTCATAAACACGGACCTCTTAGGAAACCTGTTCCCTCGGACGCCCCGATATCTGGTACGTAAGTGTCCCGGTCTGTACTGACTTCGTCGAATGGTGTGCCGTGTGTGTAGAATAAACATTATGGAGACATGAGTAGACATAAAGGAACCAGGATTTGTGAGATCTTCCAAAATTGATAGAAACTGACGAAATAACGTCAGTATACTAAAAGTGAAGAACTAGAGAAATTAAAAGTAAACATAGGTTGTAAGGGTATAAATTTTAAATGAGTTTTCGGGTATATTAAGTTTACAAATATTCTCTCCAACCATGTCTGATCCGCGAGTTCTTAACAGACAAACGACTTACTCGGTTACTTAAATAACTTAAATTATGTTTACAATACAACTTATGACAAATTTAATAAATTTAATTCCCTAAACTAAATCCAATATGTATTTACCGGATCACCAAGAGGTCGGAAAGAAGTTACATTTGGACTTAAAATTTTGTTCCTCGGGTACTAGACTGGTGTCAGTCGAGGTCTAGAACAAAAACGACTGACATTTCCGAGTAGAGTGTGCGATCATTTCACTACGAATTTTAAGAGGTTCGGTCCGAAATCGCTATACACTTGGTACTTGTAGGTCTACAAGTTCGACCGAAATCTTTTCCGTCTCCTTGGTCTCTATTTTAACGGTTGTAGACTCCTAGTAGCTTTTTTCGTTCTTTAAAGGTCTTTTTGTAGATGAAGACGAAATGACTGATACGGTTTCGGAAACTGACACACCTAGTGTTATTTGACACCTTTTAAGACTCTCTCTACCCTTATGGTCTGGTGGACTGGACGGAGAACTCTTTGGATATGCGTCCAGTCTTTCGTTGTTAATCTTGACCCGTACCTTGTTGTCTGACCAAGGTTTATCCTTTTCCTTATGCAGTTCCGACATATAACAGTGGAACGCATAAATTGAATATACGTCTCATGTAATACACTTTACGACCCGACCTACTTCGTGTTTGACCTTAGTTCTAACGACCCTCTTTATAGTTATTGAAGTTTATAAGTCAACTATGGTGGGAATACTGTCTTTCGTTTCTTCTTGATTTCTCGGATAACTACTTTTACTTTCTCCTCTCACTTTTACAACTGAATTTCGAGTTGTAAGTCTTTTGATTCTAGTACCGTAGGCCAGGGTAGTGAAGTACCGTTTGTCTACCCCTTTGTCACCTTTGTCACAGTCTGAAATAAAAGAATCCGAGGTTTTAGTGACGTCTACCACTGACGTAGGTGCTTTAATTTTCTGCGAATTCCCTTCCTTCCTTTCAATACTGGTTGGATCTATCGTATAACTTTTCGTCTCTGTAATGAAACGGTTGTTTCCAGGCAGATCAGTTCCGATACCAAAACGGTCACCAGTACATACCTACACTCTCGACCTGATATTCCTTTCGACTCACGACTTCTTAACTACGAAACCTTGACACCATAAACTCTTCTGAGAACTCTCAGGGAACCTGAAGTTCCTCTAGGTTGGTCAGGTAAGATTTCCTCTGGTTAGACCTACAAGTAACCTTCCTGACTACAACTTCGACTTTGATGTTATGAAACCGGTGGACTACACTTCTCGACTGAGTAACTTTTTCTGGGACTACGACCCTTTCTAACTCCCGTCCTCTTCCCCGGCTGTCTCGTACTCTTCCGACCTACCGTAGTGACTGAGTTACCTGTACCCAAACCCACCTGAGACCCTCAACCACTACTTGTCCCTCCGGACCTCACGACGTCAAGTACCCAAACGTTTCTCAGCCTGTACTGACTCACTGACTTGACTTGACTTTCACAGAGAGGTAGAAGCCGACGTTCCTTATATTGGTTAGAATAAAGACATAATTGGTAGACCACTATAAGTTCACATCTACCAGAGAACACAACGACCTTCTCCCATAAACGATACTGGTCACACAAAAGAACCGTTTTGACATAATCGGAAACGGGACGAATTAAAGCATGAGGTTCAAGTCTGAACGGACTCTATTCAAACGTAACGAAGGACTCAAACGTAAGATTCGGGGACACTACTTTTCTCGTAGAAAAAAACCACAGTTAAGTTGTTCCATAACGTCTAAAACTATCTTGGTAAGGAGTATCTACAGAAATCCAAGGTAAAATTGGTATCACAGTGGTAGTGACTTTGTCGGTAAGTAAGACAAAACCCAGTCCACCTAAGGAGTATGGGTTTAGAAGAGGTTCCTCGGGAGATTTACCATGGGAGATCTACTGTTATTTCAAACTCTGTAAAAAGTGTCAAACCTTTCAATACGTACAGAGTAAAGGGTTTCTAATGTTCGTAACCTTGTTATTTTAGACAGAGTATCCCAAAACTATAAATCTAATCTATTACTTAGTCTTTACGTAAGACGTCAAGGACTGTATATCATTCAACTCATTTATAATTGAAAGAAATAAGATGATTTTGAACGGAAAGTAAGTCACAGGTCTAGACACTAGACGAAGGGGGACTGGGATGGGTGGGGGGGTTGTAGTCAAGCCCCTACCTTCGAAGATCCTGTAAATGAATTAGAGAATAAAAGGACCTCTGTCGGTAATAAAAAGGAAATAGGAAAACTATAGTATATGTTGATCGATGTAACTATGTAACTAGGTGAGTCCCACGACTTTTCTGTGTCTACTTTCTCCACTCCAAACTAAAACCAAAAGGATTTTTATCATTTTAGTACGAATCATGGATAACCTATATTATAAAAACTAAACCTAGAGATTATAAAACGGTGAGACCAATTGACAAAAGAGAAGAATAACTAAATACTTGAAAATTATATCAGACGTAAATTAAGGAAAAAGTCTTTAAAGAAAAAGTATATAACGAAAGGTTCGACCGTAACTGAAAGGTGAGAGAATCGTCACTAAAAGTTGTTACTGTTTTTTTTTTTTCGTTAAATTTTTATGTGAAGTACGAGTATTCTTAGAAGGAACTTTCAAAATAAACAAACCAAAGAAATCTTTTAAATATTTACGAAAGGAAACACTGACGACAACGAACACTACTATCAGTCCATAGTCAGAATTACTATAAAGGGTCTTATGTTACGTAGTTAAAGGATACTCATAATCGTTCTAAAAAAAGAGTGATTTTATCTGGGAACCTAAACAGAAGTCACGGAACGTTTGAAGACGATTTTGGTATGACCAACTGAACGTCTTAAAGAATAAGTAGAAATACCGAAAGGAGTATCGTTACGAGGACTTATTCGTCGATATCCTTCAGTTCATGTTATCACTCACCTCCAAGAACGATACTATTTCTCGAATACCTCACCCATTACCTAACTCCATCAATATTTAAGATCAATGTTAGTACACCAGTAAACGTCATTGTCTTCGATATCATCAATATTTTAATAAAAGTAAAATATACTCACATAAATACATATGTCATTGGTAAAAATTGAAGGGAGAGGACAAACAGACGGACAGTATTGTATTTTATACGGTGATGTTTAATTAGAAATAGAGTAACATAGAGTCATCAATTCTATGTCCTAAGTCACCCTCTCACACTAAATCGATCTTCTCCTTTCTTAGAATTTACCTATTTACTTAAACCATAAGAGAAACTTCCTCTGTCGAACAAAACCAACTTACTTCTTATTAACGTAGTATAATCGTCCTTCGTATCAAAAGGACACCAGAAATAATCTTTCGACACAATAAGTTTCTCCACGACTGCTTACGGATCAATTGTTCCTCCCTTCAATTGGTCAATTCGACAATACCATCCAAAGATGACACAGTTGAATTGTTAAACTTTTAGATAAAGGGTCCTAAATGAAGGGACATAACAAGACCCAATCCCAACCGGTACTTTCTCTAAGCACATTCAAAACCTTCTATCAATACTACTTCATTCATTCGGTGGTGAAGGGACCACCGAGTCTACCATTTCGTAGACAGATGTTACGCCCTCTGGACCCAAGCTAGGGACCCAGTCCTTCTAAGGGACCTCTTCCTTTACCGTTGGGTGAGCTCATGAGAACGGATCTTTTAGGGTACCTACCTCCTCGGACCACGTCCGATGGCGAGTACCCCAGCGTTTCTCAACCTGTGCTGACTCACTGAAGTGAAATACTACTTCATCGTACAAAGATACAAGGAGTCCAACCACGTCCCGAGGTATACCGTTATGTGTGATAACGACGACGAGACTATCAAGTTAAATAACAACTGAATTTTACGGAGCTGGAAGGTGGTCTATAGAATGAGTACAAGAGAAACATAATCTGGTTCATACGTACATCGTACTACCGTTTACTGTAGGTGAAGAGGACTTCAAGTGAGTGATGACATTCGCGATTCCTCCAATCTCTTTCTGTTCAAAATCTCACAGAACACCCAAGGTAACAGAAGTGTATAAAGGTATGGACGGTGTCAAAGAGGCACGAATACAGGTGTAGGTTGAAAGGAAGTGTTTACAATGAGATCAACTGAAGCTCACTTAAGTTGAGTTGTGGTTTACGTCTATATTGTCAAAAATACTTGAGAAGGTGGTCGAGATCGGTAACGGATACAAGATTAGGAATATTGAATAGAGAATGAGATGTAGTGACCACCAAGAGGAGGTTAACATGGGGTTGTACTTCAGACTCCCTTTCCTGATCCTCTACTAAAAGTACTGTTAAAGTCGAAGATCTAGGTCTAAACACTACACTCGGAGAAATCCACTTTGATGGTAAGATATAAAAATGCCCTGTTCAAAAGTTTAAATCTGTTGAAAACGTGTATAAGACACACCGACTAAATTTCATTTTTTAAGTCCTCCTCTTACATAGTCATCTTTCAATGAAATCCGTGGACGAAGGTATACTGTATCTTCCTCGAAAATAAATCTTAATTTAGAAGACTAGGTCTGGTGTCTACTTCGTTGGTGTCCTGATGGTAAAGAACAGACCCCAGACGTCCACACATAAAGTCGGACCCAGGACGTCGTCACCCCGAGAGAGAATAATTCGAGACCCCAAAAACAAGTCGAAAAGGATAATGAAGTTCGTGACACTCAAGGGTCTCTCGCGTCTTCATGAAACGTCTCAGAAGGTCGAGATTCAGACTTTAGCACTCCGACTACCTAAATGCACTAGAGACATTTAAGTGTCTCATCGCCGGTATGGAACGTAAGACCGACCTTCTTGGGACTGGTTATTCCATTTAGTAGAGAGGTGACCCTTCAACAAACATGGTTTTTTAGAACATTGACGAGACTTAACAGAGTATAGCTGTCGAGTCACACTGATGGAGGGGTTGAACTGACCTTTACAGACCGACCAGAACTCATTGAGAGACCCGATGTGACCTAGGACACCCCTTTTAGTCTTTTGTCTCTACCTCGTCACTTATTTTATCATATCCTTAATCTGATTTTTTTTTCGGTTCGACTTTAGTATTCTACGAACGAAGAGAAAATCTTATGGATGGCCTCTTCTACGTCCGGTCCTTGTGGGTGCCTTCTGACCTCTCGTCGTACTCCGTACCTAAGGGGACGTGTTTACACGGATCAAGTCGGAGTTCGACTCTTAAGTCACAGAGACACACGGACCGTCGCGTATATGTATCACAGGCCAAGGACACACTGAGGAAGTTTGTCCTTCACCCCAAACAGTACAAGTATCCATTGTACCAGACACGTGTCTGTCCTTTTTTTCAGATCAAGTGGTGTTTGGAAAGAAACAGATATAAAAAAAAGTGTTCATTATTTTAATCCGACTCGGACTTTCCCCCGAAACGTTTTCGTTAATAAAATTTCCAAACTTGACTCACCTTGATTTTTTGTTTGTTCAACTAAAAGTGAATATTAATAAGGTGTTGTATTAAAACGGTAGTGTAAATTATATCCTAAAAACAAACAAACAAACAAAATGCAAAAGTAACCACAAAACAATTTCGTTTTACTTTACACGAAACTGTCAAGTCAAGTCAGCGAACCAGCACAGGTTTTGAAAACACTGAGGTACTTTACGTCGTGCGGTCCGGAGGGACAGATAGTGGTTGAGGTCCTCGGGTGGGTTTGGGTACAGGTAACACAACCACTACGGTAGGTTGGTAGAGTAGGATACAACAGGGGAAGAGGAGGACTCGAGTCAGAAAGGGTCGTAGTCCCAGAAAAGTTTACTGTCTCCTTACTTATTTGACACAATGAATACATGTTAAAATAATAACAACAAGAAATCAGTGATTCGTCACAGACTGAGAAACCCTAGGTACCTGAGATAGGACAAGCGAGGAGAAAGGTACCCTAAAGGGTCCGTTCTATGACCTCACCCCACGGTAAAGGAAAAGGTCCCTAGAAGGACTCAGTCCTTAGCTCGGGTGTACAGGACGAACCGTCCACCCTTTGGGGTGTCACTTTGACGAGTCGATACTTTTTCTTACTTTATTACGACAAATATTGTTTTACTCGTCTGGATTTTACTCTAAATCATATTCGTTACTTGGGAAGAATATTAGATAAATAAATGATCAGTAAGTAAATCGGATGTGAATATAAAGAGATAGGTTTTAGATTTATGAAATAAATTTTTGAGTCTCAAAACCGGGAAAACCACTTTCCGTCAGAATAGGTTTTAAAAATTGTATAATAAAAAATATCCAAAATCACGAGATGAACCAAAAAAGTTATGTATTTTAGAAAAACTGTAGTTTACTATTTTATAGTCAAGAAGAAAGTCTCAGATAAGAGAAAAAATACAAACATACTTAAATATTGTTCTTATTTCATTGGTAAGAAGACTTTGAACTATAACTTAGAATAAATAGTCTGAAATTCCCCTAGTCCTTTAAGTCAGGGTAAGGAACGTGTTCATCTTAACATGAAGAATCTAGTACACAAAATCTTAACAAGAGTACAATAAAAAAAGACAGGGTGAACGGGTTTCACAAGTCAGAGTTATCGATCAACGAACAATAAAAAATAAAAACAATTCATTTTAATTTTATTCGTACAGTCAAGAAAGACACGGTATTATGATATTACGTGAGGTTGTTTTGAACCATAGATGTCTGACGTTCGTGTGTGATATGGAGATGTCGTGTCTTCCGCCACTGACTTTAAAACATTTGACAATGGACAAGTAACCTTACATCGTCACTTAAAAGGTAAACCAATGGTAAAATTACCTACTTAATTATATTTTCTTGGTTTCCGTTTGGTTATCATCTTTTCTTTCATGTCCGTTCCAGAGATTTTGCCACGGTTGAGGAACGAAAATTCAACGAACTCACCACAACAATCACTGACTACGTACCTCGTCTCACGTGCAAATCAACTCTGTAGAGGAGACAGGTAAAGTGGAGACTCACGACTGTCCGTCGACTACGGGACCACACGTAATGGTTTGGATGAACATAAATTCATCTTCTCTAGTGCTTACAGGTGTCGTTGACCCGTCGTCGTACTATACCATAACATCGTACATATTAATATCTATAATATATATATGGTCTTTTAACTATAACTATTTCATAATGATTTTATGTCTACTATTGGACTATATAGTCGAAATATACGTGAGAACAAATACGTATCGAGACTTTAAAATAGTGTCCATATCCAAAAACATTCTGGTGATTTTAGTACTACGTCTTAACAAGGTAGAGAGATCTCGTTTGGTGAAAGTGTGACAGAGGTGGGGACATTGAGTACTATTGAGGATCGTTGACGACTAGAAAAGTAGAGATATAAAACAGGAAATCTCTTACGACATATTCATTTAAGTATGTAATACGTACGTTAATATTATTATACCACACACTCGTGTATAGTACATCAGAAGACTCTATGAAAAAAAGTGAGTCGTAACTCTAGGTAGATCTGACAACGTACTTAGTTATCATACAAAAAAATTTTTATTTAAATAAATAAAATTAACTTCCAATTATTGAAATGTTATAACATAACCAAAACGGTATGTAGTTGTACTTAGTCGGTGTCCATATGTGCACAAGGGGTAGGACTCGGGGGGAGGGAGGAGGGAGGGGCATGGTAGGGAGACCCAGCAGAGTCACGTGGTCGGGGTTCGTAGGTCATAGTATCATACAAAGAAAAATAGTGATGTCTGACAGGGGTTTAACACTATTTAGTTGAATTCTAAAAAGTGCCATACCATCACTCTTTGGATATATACGTGAGTGATCTTTGGTATGAAACATAAAAATTAAAAATAGAAAAGGGTACGATCGTTGTACGACATACTGTAAGAGATCACTACGACCCGTCGTTGTCGTTCGACTCGAGAGTCAGTCGGGACCCTAGTACTCCCATTTGTTGACTGGGTGAATGTTGGTAAGACATGGGTATGTCGGTAAGACAAAAAGTGAAAGTCATATTGTAGAAATTCTAATCCGGTCCGTTTTGAGACTACGTGTCATCCAATTCATATAATATACGGAAAAGGTGAATGGTGTAAAAGTTGTATTTTACCAAACAAATCTGAATTGGAATGTCGTTCAACTCTATCTAGATATTTATTATAACATGACTTACCCACATGGTGTCGTATAAATAGATAAGTGTGTCACTTCTTGTAAACCGACCCAAGGTCAAAAACCGGTAGTGTATATATCAAAAGTACTTATACGTTCATGTTTAAAACACATTCGTATTCAAAAAGTAATAAGGTAATATTTATGGGTATTTCCTCACACTAACGACTTAACATTCCACTCACTTATAAATGCAAATACACCTTGACGATTCGACAGAAGGTCTTACTGACAAGGTAAATAGGTGGTCGTTACATACTCACTAGGTTAAAGAGATGTAATAACGGTCTTAAACCATAGTAGTAATAAAAAGCAAAATCGGTAATTCTTTCTTCACCTCACCATAAAGTAACACCGAAATTAAACGTAAAGGGACTACGAATTACTACAACTTGTAGACTAATGTACGCATAAAGGGATTGTGTATCGAGAAGGTGTTTTACAGACCCACTTGGTAAAAGGTTGACCTGATGAACAAAAGAAGGACGACTCAAATCTGTCAGTAACATAAGATTTATGGTAGGAAACTACTTTCATGTAACACTTTTATAAAGGACGGTAAGACACCAAACAGAAAAAGTAAGAGAATTATCATAGAAAGTGTCTCGTTCGTAAAAATGAGAACTACTTTATAAAATAAAAAATACCTAACACGAAACTACAGTACTGTTTTTAGTAAAGCAGGTTGTGAACCAGGACTTCTAAAAAAAAAAAGTTTTTCTGAATATCAAAATCTGAAATGTGAACCTGCATACCAGGTAAAACACTAAAAGGAGTTTACAAACATATTCCATACTTCAAATCCGGTTCTAAGTCAATAAACGGATCCTTATAGGTTAACAGGGATTTAGTAAACGAGTATTCTGATAGTAAAGAGGTACTTATCAGTAACGTGGAAACGGTTTTTTAGTCTAAAGGGGTAAAAGAGTATAGGGGTGAACCCTACTTGTCATCGTAATAGCACAATTACCAAAAAAATAATAGAGAAAAATAACTTGAAAAATAGAACATAACCTCACATCGGTTGATCGTTACAACACTATCAAAGTCTACTTGTCGTCTCCCTGAGATAGGAAAGTTGTGACATCGTAGATAACAAATGAAAAGTAAGAAATATAAAGATTAAACACAAAAGAGAAAAAAGTGGTACTATTAAGATGGATCCTTATATCAATAATTAGTAAAATCGTTTTAATTGAAATACAGAGTACCAATAAAGATAATAAAATAAAGACAAAATAGTTAAACTGTAAAAATAATAAAAGAATAAAGTGAAATATAATCAACATTAAACAAGAAGAAAAAGATAGAAAAAACGACTTTCGAATCTATTAACAAAACGTCGGAAAAGAAATCATCATATCCATAAATTTCTCTTTAAGGAGGATACATATAATCGACATAGAGTATTGTAAATATACATATACAAGAGTGATATAAAAGAAAGTGTTATAAAAGATTATCGGTTCATTAATAAAGAAATTGGATACCCAATAAGATTTAAAATTACGGAGTTAAAGTTTATAAACCCGTAAAGATTTCTATAGTAAAACAATAACTAAAAGATTCAGTTAAGGTGAAAACTAGTTTCTTATTTAAGATATGTTAAAGTTAAAAGAATTTATATAATTTTGAAAAATACGTGTTTGACTACACACACACACACACACACAGACACACAGACACTCATATAAAGACGTGTCTTCATCCACCGTCTCAGGGGTCCGATCCTTCAACACTACACGTCACTTCCGACAAACTGTGAGAATAACTCCCCTCGACATACAAAAGGAAAAATAAGTGTTGGTCTGTATACCAATAGTTCTCACGTCCCGGAATTGGTCCCACAACGACTGTGGTAAGGAAATTATAAGGAACACACGAGTCAGTACAGGTTGAGAAACACTGGGGTACCTTATATCGGGTGGTCCGTGGAGACAGGTACCCTAAGAGGTCCGTTCTTATGACCTCACCCAACGGTAAAGAAAGAGGTCCCCTAGAAGGACTGGGTCCCTAGCTTTGTCCCAGAGGGTGTTACATCCGTCTACGAGATGACAGACTCGGTAGTCCCCTCAGGTACCCTTCATCAGTTTACGTGAGAAGAGAATTCATGTCAAGTCTTACCTTTAGAGAGAAAGGACCTGACAGTTACTAACTCCCGAGACAAACTCTAATTTTCGTTTCTGTTCTCAGATAAAAACGTACCCACACCAACACTTCTCTTACGACGAGGGTAGAGATTTAATTTTTACAAAATCTACTCCCGCTGATTCCTCGTTGGTGTTCTCTCTCTTTATATAATATGACCAGTCAAAAATCAATTCCGGTACACCTTCCCTAAAAGTGTCTCCGATAACGAAGGAATTGATTTTACCTCACATTTCTATTAGTAAGGTTTCGAGGAAATATTTACAAGGAGAGAGAGAAGATTAAGTGGTCTGAAACTTCCGGTTTCTGTTCTACTCGAAGGAGTAGATAATAATGCCGTTTGACCTTGGTTCGTGGTCTAAGACCCTATTACAATTACTATTTCTACAACCGATTGTTCAGAGTAACTGACGTGTCGTACGGTGTCACAAAGTCCTCGGGAAATTGTAAATTCCTACACCGTCCATGACAAGTGACAGATGTTCGTCTAAATGAAGAAGTAGGAATGGTCTTAGGATTATAAGACAAACAATTGTTACAAGGATCTCTTTTTACGCATTGAAGGAGTCTTAAAGTATCGAACCCTAGTCGAACTTGAGACAACATTAGTTATTCTACATTCGTAGAACTCCCTAAATAGTGGAAAAGGATAAGTGATCTCAAAAGATGAAAAGGATTATTACGGTTCACAGTTGTACAACCATGGAACTATGTACACAACGGATACACGCTTCAGTGAAGTCAGTACAGACTGAGAAAGACTGGGATACATGACATCGGGAGGTCCGAGGAGACAGGTACCCTGAGAGGTCCGTTCTTATGACCTCACCTAACAGTACGGGAGGAGGCCCCTAGAAGGACTGGGTCCCTAGCTTGGGCTCCGAAGACTCCAAGGACGTAACGTCAATCTAAGAAATGGCGACTCGGCGGTCCCTTCAGGACTATGGTTTCTAGTTTTAGTGTGTAAACATGGAACCTATCTACTTTTTCTGTTTACTGTGTAAAGAGTAGACACTAGATAATTATCTTTCAGTTACGAATGTGTACCAGTCTTCAGTACGAACAAAGTGTTTACACAAGAATGAATTTATAAAGTCATCGTCTTTTCCTTTTGATCATCCTTTCGTGGACTTTAAAATCAAAATCAAACAGTGGAATACTGATTATTAATTATTCTCCAGTAGTAAATACTAAAATCAAAAATGACCTCAAAATATAAGTATATTCTTTTACATTATATTCCCATATCGTACAATTTAAAAGTGTATTCATTGTGGGAATATTGGTCGTGAGTCTAGTTCTTTGCCTCGTAATGATTGGGAAGTCTCGAGGGAAATACTATGACTGGGTAAATATTGTCATAAGACTAAAATACAGTCGAATACGTGGAATACCCTTACTGTACAAATAACTGGTAAACTGATAGAAGATAACAGTTTACGGATGAAGTCTGAAAACAGAAAAGATAGTTAAACAAACAAAAGAACAACTAAACTTCCACTATAAAACTTTATTTTTACCTGAGTTATTATATAAAATATCGATTATAAACGATTACATTATAAAAATATTAATTATTATAATTGAAACCATTGTATTATGACATTTACATAAGTGTCAATGGGAAATTATCTAAAAGATCGATAGTAAAATTGAGAACTTATGAAAATTACCGTTAAAATTATATGTATTCAAAAAATTACTTCCCATCAACCAAATGTCACAACACGGGTAGAGACGTTCTGTTTTTCACTGTGTTTTTTACTTACATATATACTTATATCTGATCAAGACTACGAATCGGTACAAACACAGGACAAATTCTTTACACATGGATTGTGTTTCATTACTTATTCAAAACATAAAAAAGGTAATTGAAGTATGCAATAAGAATATGAGTCTAGACGTGAGACTGACGATAAATATATTCTAGACTTCTGGTATTATGTGAAAAGGTATCCTTTTAACTACCTTACAGTGAATAACTTTACTTTTAGTAAATAGGAACCACGTATTTCCGTTTACAAAAGGTCAAAATTACATTATGTTAAAGTCATAATTAAAATGGTGTCTTAAAATGAAACAGTGGGAGAGGTAGACGAATATAGTAAGAGGAAATAAAGTCAAAAAGAAGACAAAAATCTTAAAAAAATTTGCAAAACATCAATAATGTATAAATAATGAACCTACTACGTCAAAAGATTTGAAAGTAAGATTAATGATTTTACTTAATAAAAGTCCTCAAAAGAGGAGGAGAAACACGGGTCCTACGAAAGAAAGGTACACGACATAACATGCATGTGAACAATAATCAATTAGACTCTTAGCGAATCATACAACGGACAAAATACGTTAAGATCACATTGTTTACTTAATCTATAAGAATGAAATCTAAGTCAAGGAGTCTACACGTTTGTCCATCTGAAACGTTTTGTAATCTTAGGAGTCACACTTGAGGATTGTCAGAGAAGGACTAAGTTAAATAATTACATAATCAACATCCCTTTTTGTCAATTTTCTGTGTCACTCGGTTACCTCAAGTGCAAGGATTGAGGACAACAAAAAGAGCACTCTAGTAGACGAGTACCACTTAGAGACAACCATCTTAATCACTAACTTGATTACTGTCAAGATAATTTGTCGTGAGTAATTAAGACGTTAAAGATTTCTAAACCGTCTTCCAAAATTTCGTCCTGTGTAAACCATATTCCTATCGTGTACTAAAAAAAATAACCATTCCTAATAAAGACTTACTTCTACTTTTTTGTCCTTATTCTTTTCCGAAAAATTTTAGACAAGTGGTGCAAACCCAACCGTTCGTGACTCAAAGGTTACCGGTACCCAACGACTTTATGGTATACCTGAAAATTGTGCAAACAACCGAATATCAAGACCTTCTACCGTACTTACTCTTATGGTCAACTATAGGTTTATTGATAAAAAACATAGGTAAAAAGATTTTAATCCTCTTAAGGGACGGAGTGACCCCCTTACTCAATTCGCGCTACATTTAGAAAGTTTTATAGACCACGGCTGGTGAAATACTCTTACATAACCCTTAAAATTACCTTCTTAAAACACAACCTTATTTGACTTCAAAGTGTCCTTCTGGAATTGTTTCATGAACCCCTGGATAAAGTGATTGTTACTATTCTTTCTCCTCATTTCTCTTCTTTCTTCCTTTTCTCTCTCCCTCCCACCTTCCTTTTCTTTCCCTTTATCTTCCTATCCTAATTACTCAAATACTTACTTATTCATAAAAGTTTATATGGGGACAGAAGTAACACTTTAGGCACACTACAACTGAGAGTGAAGATAAAAATTTTTCTATATTGAGTGGGAAAGTTATAAAATAACGGAGGGATCGTTACTCACGGTTTCTTAACTACGAAAACTTGATACCTCAACCTCTTCTGAGAACTCTCAGGGAACCAGACGTTCCTCTAGGTTGGTCAGGTAGGATTTCCTCTAGTTTGGACCCACAAGTAACCATCCTGATTAAAACTTCGACTTTGAGGTTTCGAAACCGGTGGACTACGTTTCTCGACTGAGTAAACTCTTCTGGGACTACGACCCTTTCTAACTCACGTCCTTCTCTTCCCCTGTTGTCTCCTACTCTACCAACCTACCGTAGTGGCTGAGTTACCCGCACCCAAACCCACCTGAGGTCCTCAACCACTACTTGTCCCTCCGAACCGTACGACGTGAAGTACCCCAGCGTTTCTCAGTCTGTACTGACTCACTGACTTGACTTGACTTGACTTGATCGTAATAATACGATCGTAATATCATTGATCGTAATAATCATTGTAGTCAGTATTTATAAAGAAATAAGTTATTTATAAATAACTTGTGATAAACAACCCGTGACACGACTAATGACTCTTATGAAATTATTTGTTTTCCTTACTTTTCTATACAAAGTCCTTTTCACTTCATTCCTTTGTTTTTCACTCGAGTTTCTGGCACTTCTCCTCCTTTACTCACTTTTTTTACTGACCTCCCTATACGACTATAATCCTTTTACGATGTCGTGGAGAGTAACATGAAAGGTTCTGACTCATGTTCATAGACAAGGAAGTAGAGACTGAGTGTTTAGTTTCGTTAAAGGTTTTGTGTTTGTGTCGTTATATCCAAATCCATGTGCACGATACGTCGTCCCATCTAAAGAGTCAGAAAAACTACTAGGTTCTTATAATACCATCACTACGGCGAGTGTAGTTCCCGGTCTTACGGAGGGATAATGAAAGAGACAGAACACGAGATTAAAGGAGATATAAAAAAGAGAACCCCTTTTACACACCGATTATTCCTCGATTCCTACAAAGTCTTAGGGTGATGTTAGTCATTTTTTATAAAGATGACGACAAACCTATAAATCTCCTGATCGTACAGAGAAATGTCTTAATTCCTATTAACGAAAAGAACTCAGTGTTGTATACGAAAAATAAGATTGTGAACTGTAAAACGGGATTTTACATATAGTGGTAGTCGATACCCTTAATACTAAGTAAGGTGACTTAAAGGTCCACTGAGTAATGAAGTCCCGAAAGAAGAATGACAACGAAAGTCATTCCGGTCTAACTTGATGTGTACGACTCTAAAACCTCGAACTGTAATCGTCTAAATTTTTATTTATATTGTCAGACAGATTCTGTATAATTCTGTTTCTATCCGTTGAAAGTTTTAGAAAAACCCCGAATCGAAAGATTCTCCATTGTATCTAGAGTCTTATTGAGGGATTTACCATTGCTCCTAATTTTCTATGTAAATCCCGAAAGATTTTCTGTGACTAAAATTTCGATTTTTCTTTATTTAAAAACTATCTAAACTGTCACATTGTTTATTTCTGTCGTAGTAAATTTTTTTATTTCTATCATACAATCTTATTTTGTATGTTCATTTATACTTTCAGTTTTATAGCACATTCTATAGTTTTATTAAGATCGTGTGTTTTTATTTCAATAGAATTACCTTTTTTTACCAGTTTTCTATTCTTGTTCGTATACTTGTTCCAACTTACTGTCTCACGGCTATATGTCTCTTTTTCAACGAGCTTTCGTGATCCCTAGTCATTTTACAGATATCTCTTTCATGTAAACCTAACAATTTTTTTTTCCGACCATTAAGAGTCAAAAATCTCCCACGTTTCATGTGGAAGAGTGAGGGACAACCAACTTCATATTAACAAATATGGCAAACTTACCTTTCAACAGTGAAATAGTTTTTTTAAAATTTACGTGGAACAAAACTTTTATCGGTAAGGTCAAGTCTTTAAAGTAATATTATCTGTACAGGGGTATATATGTTTTCAGTTAGATGTTTCAACATATTTCTGTTGTGAGAAATTCTATCGTGTTATTATCTTTGTTTATGAATATTTCTATTTGTATTAATTATTATCTTGTAAAGTCTCAGGATGCGTCCGCAATATTTCTTACTTAACCTGGTGAAGGGTCCACCGTGTCACCATTTCTTAGGAGGATGTTACGTCCTCTGTTACCTCTGGTCTAAACTAGGGACCTAGCCCTTCTAGAAGACCTCTTCCTTTACCGTTGGGTGAGGTCATAAGAAGGGACCTTTTAGGGTTCCTGTCTCCTCGGACCGTCCGATGTCAAGAACTCCAGAGTTTCTCAGTCTGTACTTTCTTTTGAAACCTTGTCCTCTTAATCAACATAAAAAGAGTGAAAATCCAATTCTGATTGTGGGACCTTGGTTGTAAAATAACTGTACTCTTTCTTGGTACTTTTCAACGACTACAAAGAGTGAAATAAAGATACAACGTTAATCCTAAGAATCATAAGGGTATTAAGGGTTTTAAGAAGAGTCGGTGTAGTTGGTTACTACGTGAAGAAGGAACAGAAAAAGAAGAAAAGAAATAGGTAGAAGGAGGGAAGAGGAAGGGAAGTAAAAGGAGTAGAGAATGACGAGAGACTGAGCGGAAGATCTACTGAGATCCAAACGAGAGTACTGACGAGAGGGACGACACAGGGGGGAAGAAGGGTGTTCTCTCTATGACGTGTCCACGTCGGGGCAGACGGGGTCACACGGAGAGAGTGCTACGTCATCATGTGTCGCCGCAGAGAGTCCCACTGGACCCCGTCCTGGTTCCACGACCTGAAGGACAGACTTCGATACACGTCTCTCCGGTACGACGGCAAGTGACACGGAGCATTCGGTACTTACTGTATGACACCTGAGACTAACCCTAAAACGGCTATGGTTTCATATATGAGTAAAGGTGATTACCATCTCACCAATGTTCCGTCTCAATGTAGGAGAAGAAGTCGTGTTAGGTATCTCGACCCGACCCACCAGAATCGTAGTTAGTGTCAGGGACCACCCAATTCTTTAGTTTAATCAAGGTCTCGTGTTTATTCGCATTAAGATACCTAGTTTCCGTATTGGGAGACTATTGACAGACCGGGATTGGGGATGAGGACACGAAGACAAAAAACAGGACCTTTTTATAATAACCACAAGTTATAACCTGAAGTTCTTCTAGTTTGGTCAATAGGGTTTCCTTTACTTCGGATTTATAAGTAACCTTCCTGACTACGACTTTGACCTCGAGATTAGTAAACATGTGGACTACTCTTCTCGACTGAGTAACTTTTTATGGGACTACGACCCTTTTTAACTTCTGTTTTTCTCTTCCCCCGTCATCTCCTACTCCACCAATTTGTCACAGTGACAGGGTCACCTGTACTTAAACTCGTGTAAGGTCCTCTATTATCTCCTGTCTCCTCGGACCGTATGACGGCAGGTAAACCAACATTCAACCTATGTTGAATCACTGACTTTTTGTTGTTTTGATACCTCTGGTTTCTAAGCACCGTTCTTAGTCTCTAGGTATTCGAAACAAGGTACCCAGGAACCGAGTGATTTGGGTCTCTAAAGGATGTTGGACGAATGACGATTCCTGAGAAGACCTTAGTATCGGTACCAAATTGGACAGTACATCTTCAAACACAAGGGATCTTTTAGGTATCTAGTCAAGAGTTAAGGTAGTGATATTACGACTTATTTCGTGCACCTCTCCTCATCTCTCGTTTATTGAGAAACACCAGGAAACGGGAGTTTCCGTAGGAAACATCTGTGTCTTGTGAATGGGTTCCAGTCTTTGTGACAATGAGGTCAGTGGTCGGAGTATGAAGTCCCTGTTTGGTCCTAGCACCCGAGTCTCGAGTCCGAACCCAGACTAGGAACCGAATTCCTCCAAGATCTCTTGTCTCCGTTGTCGACAATCGTTTCTGAATGTTGCTCACGTCTATGGTGACACAACAACGGTCCTGGAAGAGTCGGTTACTAGTTCGTAAAAGAATAGATCCAGAAGGAGGGGACAAAATCAGTACAGGGGTTTTCTACCACTTTGTAGGGGTCGAGTGTCACGTTAGTAGAGACTTCAAATTACAGACGGAGCCCTTTTCCTTATGGTTAGTGGTACTACACAGATACGTGTTGGTAACCAGATAATAAACAAAGAATTCTTTAACCGACTACGAGGTACTTCGAACGTCTCGTATTATAAATTAATGTCTTTTTACATGACTCGAGATACATCATTCTATTACTTTTAAAGGTAGGTGTAAGGTCTTTTACATACCCTCTAAGTTTTCGTCCGTCACTACACGAGACCCTCTGTCTTTTTATTTATTGTAACTCTGATTTTCGATGTGTAGGACCTCGAACCTCAAGAACATTCACAAGAACCTTAGTACGTAGATAGTGGTAGATCCATCTGTAAAAAGTACGTAGACAAGAATTATATGATTGACTACTGTATCTACCACAAGTGGAGTAGGAGGAATTTGTCACCAGGTTTTAGGAGTACGAGGGATACGACTACGAACACCAACAACATATCGTCCCTACGATTCCGTCTCCTTATCTGTCTTTCTTTCCGTTTCATCCACTCCACCTCCACCCACACTCACCATATTTTTCAGCCTCCTCCCTTTTTTCCCATATTCCTTATCTTTTCTCTTCCCTATTAGTCTCGTCCCTTTACCCTTTCATCCAAAATCCCTCCAGGTACCTTTCCCGCATCCGATAAGCCGACGACGACGACGACGACGACGACGACGATTCAGCGAAGTCAGCACAGACTGAGACACGCTGGGGTATCTACCGTCGGGTGGTCCAAGGCGGCAGAGACCCTAAGAAGTCCGTTCTTGTGACCTCACCCAACGGTAAAAGAATAGGGGATTTAGGAACTGGTGTGTGTAAGTTGTTCCCTATTTCTCGAGTTCAATAGATTTCTTCTACTTTCGTACAGTAAAAAGGAAAAAAAAAACCGTCTAGTTACCTTTTGTTTAAAGGGAGGGAAAGTGGGTCTTTATTTGTGACAAAAGTCTACTCAGTCGGGGGAGATCACTGACTTATCTTCTTGACGTCTCGATTTGGGGGTGGTTTTCAGTCGTTCGTTGAAAAACTTTTCGAGGAGTCTAAACTTCCATTTGCCCGAAGGGTTCACCGCGCTCACCATTTCTTGAGTGGACGGTTACGTCCTCTGAATACTCTAGGTACAAGTTAGGGACCTAGTCCTTCTAGGGGATCTCTTCCCGAATCATTGGGTGAAGTTATAAGAACGGACCTCTTAGGTGACCTGTCTCCTCGGACCACCCGATGTCAGGTACTGAGCGTCTCAATCTGTGTTAACTTCGTTGAATGGTGTCTCATGTGTGTAGAATGAACATTATGGAGACATGAGTAGACATAAAAGAACCAGGATTTATGGGGTACCTTCCAAAATTAATAGAGACTGACCAAAGTCAAGTCAAGTCAAGTCAGCGAGTCAGTACAGGTTGAGAAACATTGGGGTACTTGTCGTCGTATGGTCGGGAGACGCCAGTATTCTAAGAGTAAACAACTAGAGAAAAAGTAGACAGAGATTGGAAGGATATAAATTTTAAATGAAGTTTCGAGAACATTAAGTTATAAATACTCAAACTATGTATCATCCGTGAGTTCTTAATGTACCAAAGACTCACTCGACTACTTAACAATAAGTACTTAAACTACTCTTTAATGCAATTTGTCGACAAATTTAATGACACTTTTGTTAGAAGGTTAAAATACCCTACGCACGGTTCATTTTCTGAGGCTATCATATTTGTCTTACAATAATAACACTTGTTACTTGTTATCTGATATTTGTTATTTAGGTCCAGATCGTACCCCCTTTTAATATGACTTCTGTATCTTCATTACAATGTTATTAGTACGAAACAAGTAAGTTGTTTATAAGTATTTATGAGCGACCTTCGCAACAACAAGTCAGACATTCAGTACAGACTGAGAAACGTTAGGGTACTTGACGTCGTGTGGTGTTAAAGAACAGGAAGAGATAGAGGTTCTCAAACAAACTCGGGTACAGGTAACACACCTACGAGTAGAGTAGGAGACAGTGGGGGAAGAGGAGGACGGGATTTAGAAAGGGTCGTAGTCCCAGAAAAGGTTACTCAGTCGAGAAATGTAGTCCACCGGTTTCATAACCTTGAAGTCGAAGTCGTAGTCAGAAAGACTACTTATAAGATCCAACTAAAGGAATTCCAAATTGGTCAAACTAGAGAAACGACAGGTTCTTTGAGAGTTTCCAGAAGACATCGTGGTGTTAATCTTTCGAAGTTAAGAAGACGTGAGTCGGAAGAAATCCCAGGTTGAGAGTGTAGTCATACTGATGACCTTTTGGTATCGAAGTTGAGACACCTTGAAACAACCGTTTCACTACACAGACCAAAAATTATACAAACAGTATCGAAAGGAAGGTACCTCGTTCACAGAAAATTATGGTACCTACGTCAGTAGAAGACGTCACTAAAACTTCGGGTTCTTTTATTTTAGATAGTGACGAAAGTGAAAAGGGGTAGATAAACGTAATTCACAACCCTGGGGTCTACGGTACTAGAATCAAAAAACTTACAACTCAAACAGTGACAGGAGGAAGTGAGAGTAGTTCTCCGAGAAATCAATAAGAAGAGAAAGACGGTAATCTCACCATAATAGACGTATACACTCCAACAACCATAAAGAGGACCATTAGAACTAAGGTCGAACGCTAAGTAGGTTGGGTCGTAAAGTGTACTACACGAGACGTATATTAAATTTATTCGTCCCACTGTCATATGTCGGAACTACATGAGGAAAGGGTAAAAACTTAGTCAAAAAACAAGGTACAGACCAAGATTGACAACGAAGAACTGGACGTGTGTCCAAAGAGTCCTCCGTCCAGTCCACCAGACCATAAGGATAGATAAATTCTTAAAAGGTCAAACAAAACTAGGTGTGTCAGTTTCCGAAATCGTCTCAGTTTTTTCGTCTTCATCTACAAAAAAACCTTAAGGAAACGAAAAGGATACTAGGTCACTTACCAGATCACCAAAAGGGATGAAAGAAGTCGAATTCAGACTTAAAACGTTATTACTCGAGTACTAGACTCGGTGTCAGTCGAGGTCTAGAACAAAAACGACACATCTCAAAGAGGTAGAAACTGACGTTTCCTATATTAGTTAAACTAAAGACATAAATGGGAGACCACTATAAGGACACATCCCACCCGAGAACACAACAACCTTCTCCCACAAAAGATACTGGTCACACAAAAGAACCGTTTTGAGATAATCGGGAAGGGACGAAGTAAAACATGAGGTTCCGGTTTGAACGGACAATTGAGGTCCATAAAGAATTGAAGGATACAAAGGTAAGGTTAGGGGATACTATTTTTCCTGTAGAAAAAAAACCACCATAAAGATCTTCCAGAACATATAGAAGTATCTTGACAAGAAGTATCTAAGGAAATCCAAGGTCAAATTTGGGTAGTATAGTGGTAGTGACTCTGTAGGTCAGTGGGACAAGACCCAGTTCACGAAGGAGTATGGGTTTAGAGGTTCCTCGGGCGATTTAGCATGTGAGTCCTACTGTTATTTTCAAATTCTACGAAACGTGTCAATCCTTTCAATACAGAGTAAAGAGTTTCTAATTTTTTTGACCTTGTCATTTTAGACAGAGTATCCCAAAACTGTAAATTTAATCTATTACTTAGCCTTTATGTAGGATGTCACGGACTGTATATGATTCGAGTTATTTATGGTTGAAAGATATAAGATAATTTTAGAGGAAAGGTAATTACAGGTCCGGACACTGGACTAAAAATTTGAGGTGTAGACAAGTCATTTCCTGCGAAAATCCTTTAAATAATTTAGTGAACAAAGGGACCTCTATCAGTAACAAAAAGGAATAAGAAAACCACACTATCGGTCGATCGATGTAACTATGTGAGTACCACGACTTTTCTGTGTCTACCTTGTCCACTCTAAACTGAAACTAAAGACATTTTTATCACTTTACTTCCTGTGGAACGTACAAATGATCGATAACCTATATTATAAAGACTTAACCTAGAGGTTCTAAAACGGTAAGAATTACTGAATTATTCAGTAAGAATAATTACTGATTCTTCACTGATAAAAGTGAAGAAAAAACTAAATACTCGAAAGTTATATAAGACGTAAACTACGGAAAAAGTCATTACACATAACGTGTAAATCGGAAGGTCTGACTGTGACCGAAAGGTGAGAGAACACACACAATCAGTGAGTCAGCACGGTCTTAGAAACGCTGGGGTACCTGACGTTAGGTGGTCCAAGGAGACAGGTACTCTAAAAGGCCCGTTCCTATGACCTAACCCAACGGTAAAGGAAGAGGTCCCGTAGAAGGGTTGGGTCCCTAGTTTGGGCCCAAAGGACGTGACGTCCGTTTAAGAAATGGCTAACTCGATGTTCCCTTCGAGAATCGTCACGAAAAATTTAAAATGAATTTTTTTAAAAAAAAATTTAAAATGAAACGTTATGACATAACCAAAAGGGTATGTAATTGTACTTAGACGGTGTCCACATGTGTACAAGGGTTAGGACTTGGGGGGAGGGTGGAGGAAGGGGTATGGCAGAGAGACCCAGAAGGGTCACGTGGTCGGGGTTCGTAGGACATAGAACGTAGTTTGTATCTGACCGCTAAGTAAAGAATATACTATAATATGTACAAAGTTACGGTAAGAGGGTTTATTAGGGTGGGAGAGGGAGAGGGTTAGGGTGTCTCAGGTTTTCTGACAAGATACGTAGACACAGAGAAAACGATAGAGTGTATGTCCCAATAGTAATGGTAGAAATATTTAAGGTATATATACACAAGTGAAGTCATGTCGAGTCAGTGAGTCAGCACAGGCTGAGAAACGCTGGGGTACTTAGTGTCGTGCGATCCGGAGGAACAGGTAGTAGTGGAGGGCCTCAAGTGAGTATAAATGCAAGTAGCTCAGTCGCTACGGTAGGTCGGTAGAGTAGGGGAGAGTAGGGGAAGAGGAGGACGGGAGTTAGGGAGGGTGGTAGTTTCAGAAAAGGTTACTCAGTTGCGAAGCGTACTCCACCGGTTTCATAACCTCAAAGTCGAAATCGTAGTAAGGAAGGTTTCTTTAGGGTCCCAACTCGAGGAAGTCTTACCTGACCTACCTAGAGGAACGTCAGGTTCCCTGAGAGTTCTCAGAAGAGGTCGTGGTGTCAAGTTTTCGTAGTTAAGAAACCACGAGTCGAAAGAAGTATCAGGTTGAGAGTGTAGGTATGTACTGGTGTCCTTTTTGGTATCGGAACTGATCTGCCTGGAATCAACCGTTTGATTACAGAGACGAAAACTTATACGATAGATCAACCAGTATTGAAAAGAAGGTTCCTCATTCGCAGAAAATTAAAGTACCGACGTCATTGGTAGACGTCACTAAACCCTCGGGGGGTTTTATTTTAGACTGTGATAAAGGTGACTAAGGGGTAGATAAAGGGTACTTCACTACCCTGGCCTACGGTACTAGAAGCAAAGGGTTTACAACTCGAAATTCGGTTGCAAAAGTGAGAGGAGAAAGTGAAAGTAGTTCTCCGAAAAATCAAGGAGAAGTGAAAGACGGTATTCACACCACAGTAGACGTATAGACTCCAATAACCATAAAGAGGGCCGTTAGAACTAAGGTCGAACACGAAGAAGGTCAGGTCGTAAAGAGTACTTCAATTTATTCGTCCCACTGTTATATGTCGGAACTGCATGAGGAAAAGGATAAACCTTGGTCAGACAACAAGATACAGGTCAAGATTGACAACGAAGGACTGGACGTATGTCTAAAGAGTTCTCCGTCCAATCTACCAGACCATAAGGGTAGAGAGAGTCTTAATAGATGTCAAATAACACTAGGTATGTCACAATCATATGACATAACCACAAAAAGAAAGACCGAATGAAGTGAGACATATTAACCGAGGTCAAAGTAGGTAGAGTAATCTTGCCTAAGTTTACATAAGAAAAATTACCGACCCATTATGAGGTAACACATATACATGGTGTCGAAAGAATAGGCAAGTAGACGACTACCTGTAGATCCAACGAAAGGACAGGACCGACAAAATTTGTCACTACGTTAGTTGTAACCCCATGTGCACAGAAAAAGTTAAGACCAAAGGAGCCACACATACGGGTCGTCACCCTAAAGACCCAGTAGTCCGTCAAGATCAAGGTCAAAAAATTCCCTAGAGGTGTGTCAAGAGGTATCACCGACATGATCAACGAAAGGGTGGTTGTCACATTCTCCCAAGGGAAAAGAGGTGTGGGAGAGGTCGTAAATAACGAATATCTGAAAACATAACGTCGGTAAGACTGACCACACTTTACCATGGAGTAACACCGTAACTAAAGTTAAAGAGACTATTACTCACTACAACTCGTAAAAAGTACACAAACAATCGGTAGACAAACAGAAGAAACCTCTTTACAGATAAATCAAGAAACCGGGTGAAAAACTAAACCAGCAAATAAAAAGACCTTAACTCGACGTCCTCAACGAACATATAAAAACTCTAATCGACAAACAGTCAACGAAGTAAACGATAATAAAAGAGAGTAAGACTTCTGACAGAAAAGTGGAACGAATATCAAAGACAACAACACGTCTTCGAAAAGTAAAATTAATCTAGGGTAAACAAATAAAAACGAAAATAAAGGTCATAAGACCTTCCACCCAGCATCTCCTAGGACGACACTAAATACAACCTCTGACAAAACGGATACAAGAGGAGATCCTCAAAATATCAAATACCAGAATACAAATCTAGAAATTAGGTAAAACTCAAATAAAAACACATACCACAATCTTTCACAAAATCAAAGTAAGAAAATGTTCACCAACTGGTCAAAAGGGTCGTGGTGAACATTTTCTCTAATAGAAATTAGGTAACATATAAGAATGGAGGAAACAGCTTCTATTCCACAGGTATCCACACACCTAAATAGAGACCCGAAAGATAAAACAAGGTAACTAGATATAAAGACAGAAACACGGTCATGGCATGACAGAACTACTGACACCGAAACATCATCTCGGACTTCAGTCCGTCCAACTAAGGAGGTCGAGGTAAGAAGAAAGAGTTCTAAGGAAACCGATAAACTCCAAAAAACATAAAGGTATGTTTAACACTTTAATAAACAAGATCGAGACCTTTTTATGGTGACCATCGAACTATCCATAACGTAACTTAGACATCTAACGAAACCCATCATATGAGTAAAAGTGATATAACTAAGAAGGCTAGGTACTTGTACAATATAAAGAGGTAGATAATAACAGGAGAAACTAAAGAAAGTAGTCACAAAATATCAAAAGATATGTATCCAGAAATCAAAGAAATCCGTCTATACAAGGATTCATAAAATAAGAAAAACAACGTTACCACTTACCTTAACAAAGGAATTAAAGAAAAAGACGAAAGAGTAATAATGACATATCCTTACGTTCCCTAAAGACACACAACTAAAATATAGGACGTTGAAATGATATAAGTAACTAATCGAGATCATCAAAAGACCACCTCAGAAATCCCAAAAGATACATCTCCTAGTACAGTAGACGTTTGTCACTGTCAAAATGAAGAAGAAAACGTTAAACCTAAGGAAAATAAAGAAAAAGACGAGACTAACGACACCGGGTTTGAAGGTCTTGATACAACTTACCATCACCACTGTCACCCGTGGGAACAGAACAAGGACTGAAATCCCCTTTACGAAAGTTAAAAAGTGGTAACTCCTAGTACAAACGACTCTCAAACAGGATGTATCGAAAATAATACAACTCCATACAAGGAAGATAAGGACGAAAGACCTCTCAAAAATAGTATTTACCTACAACTTAAAACAGTTTCCGGAAGAGACGTAGATAACTCTATTAGTATACCGAAAATAAAAAGTTAAACAATTACACCACTTAATGTAATTAACTAAACACCTATAACTTCTTAGGAACGTAGGGACCCTCTTTCGGGTGAACCAGTACCACAGACTAAAAAAATTACACAACAACCTAAGACTAACGATCTTAAAACAATTCCTGAAAACGTTGATACAAGTAGTCACTATAGCCGGACATCAAAAGAAAAAAACACCGCAGAAACAGTCCAAAACCATAATCCCACTAACACCGGAGTATCTTACTCAAACCTTCAAACGGAAGGAGACGTTAAAAGACCTCCTCAAACTCATCCTATCCACAATCGAGAAGAACTTTAAAAACCATCTTAAGTCGACACTTCGGTAGACCTGGACCCAAAAACAAACGACTTTCTAAAGACTAATGTCAAAGTTAAAGGCACGAACACTACCCAGATAATTCTAAAAGAAAAAGAAGGACCAAGTCAAAACCTTTAACATGAAAGGATTCTTAAACAGGTAAAGAAGGTGCAACAGGTATAATAACCGTATATTAACGACTATCATCAGAGAATACTAGGAAACATAAAGACACAACAGACAACACTAGAGAGGTAAAAGTAAAATTATAATGACTAAACTAAAAAGAGGGAAACAAAGAACTACTCAGACCGATTACAAAACAGTTAAAATAAATAGGAAGTTTCTAGGACGAAAGTCGAAACAACTAAAAAAGATACCAGAGAAAAACGACCCCACGTCGGGGGCGTCCTAGGTCGGCTTGGGATTCCTCTTTGTCGTAACCGTTTACTTACTTACTTACTTACTTACTTACTCTCTCATTTCTTATCTTCGACTATAAGGAAACAAATGTGTCTTTCGGTTATTTCGGGGTTCTGTTCCCTGAACGAGACAAGTACATCCGGCGTCCACGGGAGGGTCAGAGGGTTCCCTCACTTCTGTGTCTCTTGGAAGGGTAAGTCCAGAATCTTCGGGTCCGTCTATTCACTTGCGTCTCTCGGAGATACGAGGTTCCTTAATCGGACTTCTTGTCTCATTTTCTCTCTTTCTTTCTTTCTTTTTCTTTCTGTGGTCCTCTGGTTCGAAGAAGTCACTCGTTCCGGACATTGAAATAAAAGTTTTTCTTGAAAATATAGAACTGAACATGTATCTCCCTTTACTTTCTACGTTTCAGTATGTCACAGTCGGGTTTGTAATGTAGATAAAACAGAAATAATTTTGGTCCTAAAAAAAGACGTATGGAAAGGGTATTTGTTACAACACATGTAATAGAAGACCGGAACCTTCGGACACTTGTAAAACACTGGGAGAAAGCTATTTCCGACGAGTTGGTCTTTTGAATAAGAGGGAACTTTACAAAAAAGAAATATAAAGATTAGACACAGTCGGAGTCTTTCATAATTTGTCTCAATGTAAAGAGTGTCTCGTTTCTACGTCACTCAATATTGTTTCTTTCTTGGTTAATCGAGTTTCCAGACTATACCAATTAAAGTTCCGACGAAGAACAAAAAAAATAAGGTTGATACAATTGATTACGTGAGGGTCCACGTGTTACCTATTCTCTATACCTTTGAACCGTCGTTCGTAACTGAGTTGTCACTTTAGGATGTGGTCGTGATGAGATTATCAAAAATTGAGAAACTTTCCGAGATATAAAAATCCGAAGGGTACGGAGAGTGCCAACCCTTCGACACTTATTAGGATACGTATCGACGTTCTCAGACCTATTTGGACAGTCTGTTCGATCTTACGATTGTCCCCCCAAACTTAACTTTATAAGGAAAGTACAGGTTCTCTGAATAATCGATCTCGGGATTCAAACTAAAAGAGGTCTCTTTACACCAGTTCCTATCGGGGGACAATTACAGTCTTCTCAACCACTTTCCGTGTTTTATCATTCTGTCTAAGACCAAAAACTCCATCTACGAGCTCGTCCAGATCCCTCAGAGAGCTTAGGACTGGACGGAAACGGACAGTCCAGAAGAGGCGTACCGGACACAGTACCCACCCTAGAGGGCACCACCGAAGACAGTAGAAAACAAAGAAAACGTAAATAAAGACGGGATTAAAAATTCTAAAGAAAGGAAGATGATTGGGACCCCAAGAAGTAAAGAATGAAAAGATCAACGAAATCCACATCTCAATCCAATAAATAAACTGAAAAAAGAACAAAGAATTCCATACGGACATAACGATACTTGAAAGGGGAATCGTGACGAAAATGTCACAGGGTGTCCAAAACCCAACAACACAAAAATAAAAGTAAGTAAAGATACGTATAAAACTAAAGAAAAAACTAAAGAAGACACTAAACAACCAATAAGTCTTCGCACAACAAGTCGGAGGTATACAATCTTAAAAATTCAAAAAGAGGACATTAACGCTAGATTAGAATGACGTAACACCAGTCTTTTCTACGAACCTTACTAAAGTTAAAAAAACCTAAATGGTTCCGATCTAAATACCGGGTCTTACACTAGATAGGACCTTTTCCAAGGTACTCGTGAACTCTTTTTCCACTTTAAGTAACAAAACCCCACTTTACAGGATACCTATAGTTAATCCAGATTGACCAGATAACATAGTAAATTTCAAACACAAAGAAACAATTAAAAGACAAATCAACTAGATAGGTATCCACACTCACCCCATAATTTCAGAAGGTGATAATAACACAATAACAATTAAAGGGGATCGTCACGAAAAACTAATTTTTCTGTTAAATTTTTATACGAAAGTACGAGTAATCTTCGAAGGAACTTTCAAAAC
>SJYO01041566.1:0-10000 GCA_006410555.1 Capra ibex | reverse complement strand
ATTTTCAAAGTTTTAATATTTTACATTCGGTAATCAAGTGTGAAACGACTGAATAATTTTTAGATCCAACAAAATCCTTGATTAAGAAGACTACGTAAGATTGAATATTGTACTTATTAAAAGAAAAAAGAAGACTTTAAGATGGTGGTGAGTCACTCAAGAAAATACAAACATACAAACGCACTCTCTTAGATTCATAAATACCGTTCAGTAATACACAGACATCACGGATTGGGTCCTTTCTCCCTAAAGTGGACACGGGTGTAGTAACAGTGGGTCACTAAGTAAGTATAATTACTTAGTTCACTCAGTAAGTATAACTACAAACTAGTCATTAATAAAATACTATAATGTCGTTTCTCTGTTACTTTTCTGTACTAAAAGGATTTGACCGAAAGAGAGGTGTCAACTAGGGTTGTGGTGGGGAGACGACTGTAGTCTCGTCAGACAGAACAACTGTACAGAGGTCCGTCTTTTACCGTGTCGTAACATCAATCAATGTCGTAGTCACCCTAAGTGTTACCTCCCAAGGGCGGGGAGGGGGGCCGGTCAAGTGACGATGATCTTCTTAACTCGGACTTTTAGGGCCCCCGACTTCTAGAGATCAATTATACGAACTAAAGAAATGTCGGTATTTGACAAAATGACCATTTCTTGTCTCTTGACTTATCCTAATTTAACCATTACGTGTATTTCACGAATCATTTACATACCGGTATATCATTGAGAGTTATTTGAAATTTAAATTCGAATAACTCGTTAGGGAGGAGAAGAAGGAGAAACTGGAAAAAAGAAATGAACTAGTAGGAGTAATGATTACTCGAATTGTCTCCTTTTCTTAAGACCCTAGTAATTTTTCCAACCTCTCTCTCTTCTATCATAAAATTCCCCCCTACGCACAATTTTCTAAAATATATTACAATCCTCCTTCCTATTACGTACTTTAGTCTTTCCTCTCTAATATTACCACTTTTAAACCTCAACGGCATTTACTAACTCCGAACTATACATTTGAAACAACAGGAGTCTTGTCTCGGTAACAACGCCTGTACTCTTCGTTTCGTTACAAAATATCCGGTAACACCTCCTCTGAATATTTAATTTTCCACTGTCTTCTCAGTAACTCTTACTACTTACTTCCTCCACAGTCTCTTCATCTTCGTCTTAGTCCTCTCGGAACTTTCCGTCTACACCACCGAACCCACCACTCCATATCCTGAGGGTGAATCGTCAGTGATCATTGTCCCTCATAAGTTTTGACCCCACACAAAGAACGTATAAGTACTTAAAACGTTAGAATGTAAAATGGGTACCTTCAAGGGTAAGTAAAGGACAAAAGTATGTCATATTACCGACGTTAGGACACAGATTACGTAACCAACTTGATTTCAACAGACGTACCTGTTAAATATCTAGACAATAAATACAACGATGATGTCTAGAAATCAGTAGGGAACTAAAGTGAGTACGAAGTAGTTCACGTATTATATTAAAGAGACGTCAACGAATACCAAGGAGGTGGTAAAAGACGTACATGTCAATGGTATTGGAGATTATAATACTTCGGACCATTCGATGTATGACAGAGCATACTAGACCACTTTTTGGGTCCACTTTCTGAGTGTAAACGGAGATCCTGAAAAAGAGAAAGAAGTCCTCACACCTCCCTTAACGACACCGTCGACAACCACCGTGACTATATCATGTAAACCGGGACCCGTATAAAATGTAGGACTTTCACTAGTCCGTCAATCAATCCCAACAACCCGTAAGTCATCCACTTGGGTAATGGTCTTGTAGTTATACAAACTGTCAGCACATTAAAATTGCTCGTCCGTAGTGTTTTAAATTTTCAGTAGGAAAAGGACGTAAAAGATATGTAACACAGATATCTTTACTAAAATGTAGATTGAAAAGATTCAAGTTGGTAAAGGTAAGAGAAAAAAAATTAGACAAAAACAAAACAAAACCAAAATGAAAAATCATAAACTTGGTTTATATCATGAAAACTTGGTTTTGAACCACGAAGGGTCCACTGTCATCACCATTTCTTGTAAGGACACTTACGTCCTCTATATTCTTCTGATTCCAAAGTAGGGATCCACTCCTCGTAGGGAACGTTCTCCCATCTCGTCAGATGAGGTCATAAGAAATTATCTTTGGAAATCGTGGTGAAAAATAATCGACAGACGAGATGAAACACGAGGAACTAACTGGATTTTCTTACTTGTATGTTGAAAGTTTATGAAAGTAATCTTTGTCTTATTAACAAAGGTTAACATTTGAGGGGAGGATAACATCGAGATTTCGATAAGTGACGTTTAGAATTTTGTTATTAAACATCGTAATTCTTTTGATGGTCATAAACAAAAACACTGGTCCTAAGTCGAAACAAATTGTACAAGGTAGGTGGTTCAAATGACGTTTCGTCAAGAGTAAATAACCCATAAATGACACTCAGATCTCTTCTTTCGGGTCTCTCTGTGACTTCCTGGTCTTTTAGTTGTCCGAAGGAAAAGGGGTCAGGGTGGATTTTCGCGAAATACAGTCCATCATAACACCTGACTTACAAACAAGAAGTCTAAGTACACAATCTCGGGATTGACGGTTTCATGACACAAAACTTTACCTGGGATCGGGTGGTCTGAGGAGACAGGTACCCTAAAGAGTCCGTTCTTATGACCTCACCGAACGGTAAGGGAAGAGGTTCTTTAGAAGGTCTGGGTACCTATCTTGGGTCCAGAGAGTGTAACGCCCGTCTAAGAAATGGTAGACTCGGTGGTCACTTCGGGTAATTCCAATTTACTCGAGAATCCCACCTTGTGACTTCGTTATGCAAATCACAGAAGTACTTCGCTTTGTGGTCTCTTAATGGAGACACAGAGACACAGAGACACAGAGACACAAAAAGGAGAGAGAGAGAAGGGGTGGGGGGTGGGACACACTCCTACGTACCTCTTAGGTCGGACCCTCCTTTCTTAAGAATGGTCTTGGAGTAGAACGACCGTGGGACTAGACCTTGAAGATCGGGGGTCTTGAGACTCCTTTATTTAAAGAAAACAAATAAGGTGATTCAGATAACATAATAAAATACCGAAAGAACCGACTGTTTATGTTTTAGTAAATAAAACCTTTAAATGTTTTCTTTTACTTACTTTCCTTTAACTTTTTCAATTACGTGAAGAATCCTTAGGAACTCTAAAACGTTTTGACTAGGCAAAAAGCATAAGGTGTAGAATACTCGACTACCGAAGAAACTGGATCTCTGACACAATAAACTTCAAACCGACTACGTCGGAAGAACAACTTTCCTGTCATATCGGGTCAGTGAATACGTTCCCAAGGTAGACCCTCGGACCGTCCGATATCAGGTACCCCAGTGTTCTCAGCCTTTGCTGAATCGTTGATTTGGTGGTGATGTCATGAATGTTTGAGTAACTTGTAATAAGACCTTACGAATTTCTACAACACACTGTCGGACCTCCGTAACTCACGGTCATGACATTCCCTAAGGTCCCGCTACAGTCAGTGCAATCCTGTCCTTCTGACCATACTCAACGGCACCGGGTCCTCGTCTAAACTGTACTGGTCGTCGTCCTCGTCCGTCCTGGGACAAATTAATTTTTGTACTCGGTAAGACTCTACTAGATCAGTGGACTCCAATAGTTTAGGCAGGGCACCTCCCTTCGGAAGAGGAAGGAACAACGAGACTCGTCCTCAACCATGACATCATCGACCCAACCCCTTCTTCCTCACAAAAGATACAGTTAAATTTTCCTACTACTATAAACGTGTCTATCTATCAACCTCTTCGTACAATGAGGGACATTAAAATATAACGAGGGTCTTCATAAAGACACGAGACGTTTGTAAACATTGAATTAAGACTCGTTCTTAAAAATCCGGTAAAAAATTTCTGTCAAATTACAAACCTCAGACGTCTGAAACCGTCGTTCCGGGAGATCCTCAAACATTAAAAAAAGTGAGATGTAACTGATTACGAACTTAAAATCTGTGACTTTACTGTTCTTTTCAGGTCAAAACTAGACACACCAAATGGTAGTGTGACCCCATTCTCCTTTGTGTAATGACTGACTAATGATGATAACTCATGTTTTCTCTTATGATTCTCGTTTCCAATAACATGGAACCTAGACGAGTGAGTGGAATCATTGGGGTATGTACAAAAACTATGAAAGGGTTTTCGAAATTTTGTAGAATTTTAAACACAAAGTGTCCTTGGGAGACTCTATCGGAATTAGAAGTGATACTAGTAGTTCAAGACAATTATTTCTACGTTACTGAACCTCTCCCGTTCATTAAAAGGGGTCCAGGGTAATAATCGTCTACGTCCACTGACCCGTGGTTATGTGAGTAGACAAGTGAAGGACTACAGTGTAGTGTGTACGGACACCGAGAGTCAGACGTACACACATTGGTCCTGGTGTAGGCCTCGAACTACTGGCACGAATCCTCTTTTGATAAAACAGAAACTGACGTTTTGTTTCACTGGGATCTTGCAACCAAAATAGGTGAACAAGACGAGACAGATATTTTGTGAGTGACAATGTCAGAGACTGTTAACAGTCACACCCCCGGACCAAGACGACCGATCGGAAAGAAGATCCGTGGAACTGTCAAGAAGATCAAAATACGTAGAAAGCAGAAGAACAATGTAAACAAAGAAGTTCTTTTATCGTTTATTTAGAGGTTTACCATTGTGTTCTTATAATGGACCAGTAGTGGGTTCTGTTGCAGTAGTCGAGATACTTGTTCCGGACGGGAAAGGACTGAAACTGAAAAATCCCTGTCAAATAGACAGACCACCTCATGTAGGACTGTTGGGTACCCTGAATCATAGACTTGGTAGAGGTTTGTAGAGGAGAAGCTATCATCTTGATCTGGAAGTACGAAGGCACTATATAACATTATAAAGTCTTTAATAAGGACTCGGATGGAAACGGGTTGTCTTGGTATTTTAGTATCTGAGAACGTTCGTACTAAAATTATAATGAAAAGGACAGACAGGACACATTCATTCGTCTTAAATTCAGACTTCACTCGTTCTTAACTCAAACTTGTTCTCTTGACTATTTTATCTCTAAAATAGGAAGACTTACTCTAGACTCGTACTAAGAAAAAGGTTAAGTGGTTTATCACCATCAAATTAATTCCTATTCTATAATCGTAAGGGACCACCGAGTCTCCAACTTCGTAGACGGAGGTTACACCCTTTGTACCCAAGCTAGGGACCCAACCCTTCCAGGGGACCTCTTCCTTTACCGTTGGGTGAGGCAATAAGAACGGACCTCTTAGGGTACCTGTCTCCTCGAACCATCCGATGTCAGGTACCCCAGCGTCTCAGGTTGTGCTGACTCACTGAAGCGAAAGTGAAAGTCCAAAAGAGACGAGAATCAATCATATTTCCCCGTACCATAGATTCTTATTTTACCAATAAATTTTAATCCACTACTTTTATTTTCCTCACCAAGAATTTTCCTTCTGTATATTCAAACTCTTTAAACCCTGATAGAGAGAGTAGTTGATTTCTCGAATAAGTCCGTCCGTTCCTCTTATTATAGAACATATTGTACCTGTATAAACACACGTAGATAAAGACACGTGAATATGTACATAATACGTATTTATATACGAAGTAAGGAAGAACATTGAAACCTGGAATATGTTAAATTAAAATAATCTCCGTCGTTTATCGTGTCTTATGGGATTAAGGATTACATTAATTAGTAAATAACCATCTACTGATTAATGTACTAAAAAAAAGGACAATTTTACAATAAGGACACAAACGAAACCATCGTGTATGTAATTTTTCAACCTTATTATGACTCTTTTAATCGTACCGGGGACGGGTTCCTACTGTGTGTTTAAACACTTCGGAAGGTATAAAAAGACATTGTTGAAACTCCCTACTCTGACTTTCCTTCCACCGTTCCTCTAAGTTCTAGGTCCCCTACTTCCATATGGATACTGACTATGTACGACTACACACCGGTTTTCGTCATGTCATAACATTTCGTTAATGGGAAGTTAATTTGTAGTTATTTAAATTAATAATTTTGACAATAACTCTTAGTATATTGTCCAAGTCTATAGGTTAAATACTGACCTTCTCCTAGACTGACCTTTGACTACTATATTTAATAGTAACCAATCACTAAGTAATTAAAATATCATCGTACTCTTTTTATTTGATTGTTTGTGATGACAGAGACTAAGTCACGGTATCGTTCGATATTAGGAACAGACGTAAGCTGAAATCCACCATATCACGGGTTTGACTTTGACTCCGACAAGGGTCTTCGTGTGTCAGAACTCAGGACGGGTCTCACAAACAAGGACTACGACCTCCGAAGACAAGCGACCAGTGATTCCGGTTTTAAAAGAGACGACTCGTAAGAGACCAAGATTGTACACGTCATCAGAAATATAAAACCAAAATATTAAACTAAGAGAATAAGAAAACTAGTCTGATGGTTCAGAGAAATACTAAAAGGCTGTGAAAACACTAAACTAAAGAGACTACGAGTAATCACATAAACGAAGGTACAGATGGAGAGACTCATCAAAAGTCGTAGATTTATTTGGGATGGGATAAGAGAATGACAGACCTAAAACTACAAATCGTAGTCGTATAAAATACTTGAAGTAAAAGGAAGACCACGTCAAAGACCATATGTCGAATTCGACCAACCGAGGGTAGACCGGACAAGCACAACAAAGGTCTGTTAATCTCTTTAGACGAAAGAAAGATCCGTTATGACGGGGAACGAAACTATGGTAACGATTAAAAGACAATAAAGTGAAGGACGGAGTATGCGAAACAGAAAGAGTTAGATGACATTGAACTCATGATATACGGAGATACAACAATAATGATAAAATTTACTTATAGTTGGATCATATCGTTTCTTAATTTCCCTTCTTTTAATATCATCGTAATCATTACTATGTAAGGGGGTTTAATATTAGGTCATTACGAGGGTCAAAATTTACTGAAATATAGGTACATAATAACTCCAGGGGATGAGTAAAGAGGAATCATCCACAAAGTTAAAACTTTATCTTACATCTTTTGTTACCTCACCTTTTAAGACCTTTAGTGGAACCTAAAATATACGAAGTTCTAGTTCATACATTAATAATCAAAAACATCAATCATCCCATAAGAATCGTGTATATCGAGTGACATCCCATTAACGATAACTCACTTCCTACATATGACCCTTGACGTCAGTGGTTTGTCCACAACCTCTATTTCTTTCGTTACGGTCCTTCTGTGTCCGAAGACAAGACCTTCCTTTTGGAATGTCACAGACAGTAGATTTCAGATGAGAAGTCTAAAAAGTTTAGTAAATGAGAAGGAGACGAGTAAATTATTAAACCCAACAAAACTAAAGAAAAAGATGACTCAACGTACCCAGAGAATATATATGAACCTATGCTTCGGGAATGGTTTATACACTAAACGTTTTAAAAAGAAAAAGTAAGGTATCCAAAGGTAAAGTAAAATACCTACCGAAGAAAATGATACGTTTTCCAAAACTCAAACTATACCAGAGTGATCAAATAAAACGTCAAGAACGGAAACGAAAACTACTGACTCAACAAACTCAATGAACATAAAACCTTTCGTTAGAAAATAGTCAACGAAATAAACGATAATAGAAGACGGTAAGAATGGTATTGTGTATCTGACCGACTTACCTATACTTTTGTTCTGGGTATATATACGACAGATGTTCTCTAGGTGAAGTCAGGATCTCCGTGTATGTGTGACTTTCACTCTTCTACCTTTTTCTATAAGGTACGTTTACCTTTAGTTTTTTTCGTTCTAACCGTTAAGATCATAGTCTTTGTTATTTGGAATTTTAGTTTTGATAATATTCTCTATTTCTTCCTGTGATGGTTTACTAGTTCCCTAGTCAGGTTCTTTTTCTGTATTGTTAAAATTGATAAATACATGGGTTGTATTCTCGTAGAGTTATGTATTCCATTTGTGGTTGACTGTGTTTTCCCCTTTAACTGGTATTGTGTTATTATCATCCCGTACAATTGTGGCGTGGATATGGTTACCTATCTAGTTGTCTTGTCTTTCAATTATATCTTTGTATTCGGATTTTCCTTTATAATCTCGTTTGTCTGGATTGACTATAGAAGACGTGTAAGGGAAGTTTACGTCTTCTTATGTCAAAGAGAGTTTACGTGTACCTCATAATAGGAGTAGAACTCAGTGTTAGTTTGGAGTTATTTGAATTCCTTTAACTTTAATAAAGTTCGTAAAAGAGACTGGTGTTGTGATACTCTGATCTATAGCTATTATCCTTTTTTGTTGAAATTGCTTGTGTTTGTGTACCTCTGATTTGTTGTGTAAAGATTTGTTACTTTTCCAATGATTTCTTTATTCCCTTTAGTTTTGTCAGGATCTTTGTTTCTTGTTACTTTTGTACTACTAGATTTTGGATCTCCTACGTTGTTTTCGTCGAGATTCTCCCTTCAAATATCATTATGTTTAGGATGGAGTCCTTTGTGTAACTTACCTGTTGGATTGAAATGTATAGAAATTGAGAAAATTTTAAAGAGAACAGTTACAGAATTTCCAAGACATATTTTAAAAAGTTGTGGAACGAATTCAAATAAAGATTCACAAAATAGAAAAAAACTACGTTATCATTTACCCTAACAAAAGAAATAAGGTCAAAGACTATCAAGTAACAACTAACTATCCAGTCGTTGACTCAAAGCATATAACCTGATATCATTTGTATTACATACGATGTGGAAATTTCTTATCTATAAAAGGGTGTTTATTCTGTACACCTACTAGTTCGCCATATACTGTTCTACGAGTCGTAGTGATTATTAGTTTCCTTTACGTCTAGTTTTCGTGTTCTCTATAGTAGAGTATGGACGACCTTTCCCATCATGGTTTTTTACATTCTTTTCTGCTTACAATAACTCCTACACCTCTTTTCCTCACGAATACGTGACAACCTTTCCTCCATATGACCACGTTGAGGGTGTCTTTGTATGACACCTCAAAGGAGTTCTTTAAATTTTCTCTTGTCAATACACTAGGTAATAGGGTGAAAACCTATATATCAGTTCCTTTACTTTAGTAACAGAGTTTCTCGCTAGACATAAGGGTACGAGTGACGTCGTAATAACTGTCATCGGAACAATATCTTTGTTGTTAGAAAGTTGTCCACTTACCTAATTTTGTTGCACTACACTGTACATGTCCTTTTATAATAAATCGGTAATCTTTTTCTTTCTTTAGGAAGGTAAAGACCGTTGTACCTACCTTGACCTCCCATAATACGGTTCACTTGACTCAGTCTCTTTCTGCTTATGGTATCCTAGAGTTCATATTCCTTAAAGTTTTTTTTTTTTTTTACCTTGAGTCTCATCTTTTTACTAACGGTTTCTGACCTCCCATCCTGTTTATCCCTCTCTAAAAATTTCCAATTTATAAAAAGACATATTTTTTAATTATTCCAGACTCCTAGATTCAAACTTGAAGTACTAGATAGTACTCTAGATTAGTACTGTAACTTGTTCGAGACCCTAAACAAATACCTGTCCCTTCGGACACAACGGTCTCAGGTATCCCAGTGTATCTCAGCGTGTGGTGACTTACTTACTAACTTGACTTCTCTCACCTCGAATGGACACAAGAGGAGTTTTTCGTTTTCAATTTGTACATACCACTACTGTCACAATGAATTCTCTTTCCCTTTGAACAAAAATTATGTACATGTTTAGCCCCACCTGTTCTACCGCCTCCCCATCCACCTTCACCTCATGTGGAGAGAGGTGACTACGTAGTTCTTGCAGATTTCTGCGTCGTCAAGGGTGTCTTGTCCACTTATGACCGTCCTGAAGGACTGATGACTCTTCCTTATAGGCCTAGGTATACGTTGAGTCATCCTGTTTCCTTTCTTCCCTGTTCCTCCTTCCCTTTTCTTCCTCGTCTCGT
>SJYO01041533.1:0-10000 GCA_006410555.1 Capra ibex | reverse complement strand
TAAAATATTTCTAACCTTCTTTAGAGGATATACAATAAAAGACGAACATAATAATAATAATAATAATAATCAAAAACTTGATCTTATTCTATTACAACTCCTCAAGGGACCATCATGTCATCGATTCTTACACGGACGGTTACAACCCACGTACCCAAGGTAGGGTCCAGGCCCTTCTACGGAGTCTCGTTGATTCGGGTACCCGGTGTTGATGACTCGGACACGGGATCTCGGACCCTCGGTAATGATACCTTCGGGCGTGAGAGATCTCGGACACGAGGTTTTGTTCTCTTCGGTGACGATCCTCTTCGGGCCCGTGACGTCGACCTTGATCTCTTTCGGGTGAGTGTCATTGTTTCTGGGTTGTATTCGTTTTATTTATTCGAAACTTTTTCTTTATCCTACAACTGTTTCAATGACTTCCTTCTTCATGTTACTTTCTTCTCTTACCCTTGGGGGAGGTCATAAGAACGGACCTCTTAAGGTACCTATCTCCTCGACCACTCGACGGGAGTCGTCCCAACGTTTCTCAGACCGTACTCATTCGTCCATTTCTTGTTGAAGGTGTGTGTCATCTAACTCGAGACTTTTTGTTTAGATTCGTAGATTGAAAGGAGGACCTGTAAGAAGTCACTGAAGGTAATCGAAAACCTTATTTCAGGTTTTAGGCATCTAGAACGTATTTAATAGAGATGGACCGTAGTGGGGTAGTCGTAAGGGACACAGGGTCAGTGTGACCGACTGAAAGACAAGTCATTTATAGAAGGACGGAGTCTCGGTCGTGTGTCCGACAAGAGAGACGAACGTTGTGAGAAGGTAAAGGGTGGAACGGTTAGGATTCACAAAGAAGGAGTGTCTCTGGAACAGACTAAAGAGTCACATCCACTTCTGAAAGACAAATTAGAACAGGATCGTGGTCCGGACACAGTCTCGTGACTAAAGTCATCATTGTAATTTTAACACCTACTTTAACCGACCGACCGACGATCTAACATTCGAGGTAGTACAAGTGACGACATAAAGTTTGTGTTTCGACTACGACTTACGTAAAACTATCTTACTTTCTTTTTTTTATTTCTGTTGAGAAGAACAAAGTTAGCACACAAATGTGTACGTACGTACTTACGTACCTATACATTGAGGTACCAAAATAATGTTTTTGTAGTCGAATATTTATTACCACATACGAAACATCGTCAAAGTCAACAGAGAATTCACATAAAGTACCGCAACTAAAAAGATGTAGTAGTGTACTTACTACATCTAACTTCATTCTAATAACTGCAACACTCCCAACGGTACCTCTCCCACACTGGGACATAGCACTGGTAAATACGACAAAATAACATCAAGTCGATGGAACTTGAACAAAGTCCATAAGAGTCCCTTGAGAGACACCTACGAGAAAGGAAGAGACGATCAATTGACCAACTAAGGAACCCAAGTCAACAGAGAGGGTTGGTGGACTCGAGTCCACGACAACGGAGTAAAGAATTGACAAACTAAACTCGCTAAAGAATCTCACTGTTCTCAAAAGAGGGGTCATTCCACCTGTGTCTAGAAAGAGATTGTACGACAATACAACTACTGTTCAAGTAGGCACACTTCAGAAATCTCATTACGAATCACACATCCTGCACGACTTTGTGGACAGCAGTCACACTACTACAGTAGTAGCAGTGTTACACACAAGAAAATTTCAGTGACACCTGAAACAGCAGAGACTTCTATGGTCAGAACGACATTGAGTAGATCTATCACTGTGACACAGTGAGTGACACAAATTACCTTGTGAAGACGTATCTGTTGGGTCAGAACCAAAATGAAACACATAAAAAGTACACAACAGGTGTATGTACTGTTTAAGTACAACTAACGTCCTATAGTATTAGAATCCCTTTTTCTCCTTTAATATGTAATCTAATCTCTGGTTGTCAAACGAAGTTCGTCGAAAATTACCTAGATAGTCTTTCATATAATGAAGTTCACTTAACTCGAAATGGGGAGAGTGGAGAAGAGTAAAACACACTTTGATTCTTAGGAGGAGTCCCGGGAAACCACTTTAGACAAAAGTAAAGTCCGTGTTAACTGGAAGTTCCTACACAAGTATCTAAAGTGAGGACTCCTCACCCTTACGGACCTGGGACGGGTCTCCTGGAACATGTTCCTGCACTACCACCTCTAAGAGTCCTTGGACGACAGACACCCACTCCCAGTGAAGGGGGACTTCACACCTAGACGGGACCCCATGGAGACGTACAAGGGAGACATGGAAAACTCTAGGGGACAAAAAGAACTGATTCGAGTTTTGGAACAACTGAGTGTGTACATTTCGAAGGACCAACCGTAGTCCTCAAATTTGAACTGAAAGAAAGTCCACTGGACGGGTGACACACTACGTGTTCCTCAAAGAGGTGTCGAGTTCACAAATACTTCGACTAAAGTTTGACACTTTAGAGGTCAACGGACAAAAGATCGGGACACAAGAACCAAGTCATCAAGAATCTGTCCTTGACCTAGGGACTACGTACAACATGACATATAATATGACAAGGGACACGTAAGTCTTCCGCCGTCTCTCATTGTCTTCGTAAATAAATTTTTTCTTTCCAACCTAAGACCTTCTTCGGTGTCATATACCGTAATGAAGACTCATCCTTCAAGACAAAGACTAGACTTGCAATAGAGGTAAGAACACCGTGTTCTTCTTCTGGGGACCTAACACCTCTTACTCCACGATTATCGTTTGTAGGTCTACTCACCTTTTCATAGGTGTGACACTAGTGTCCAGTTGACAGTCTTCCTGTCTCTCCTTCGGTGTGGTAAGTATCACAAACCCTTTGAGAGGTTCACCCTCTCAAGACACTCTTTTGTCTACAAATTACAAACACTTGAGAGTGTTCTCTCAAAAGAAGAGGGATTGAATGCCGACACAAGAAACTGTACACTTTACATGTCGTGGGAGATCACCACGACATCGTGGGTGTCTCTACTTCCGTTCCAGAAAAAAAAGGAAACCGAACATGACCCAGAAAAAACGACACACCAGAAAACAGACAAACTCTACTGTCTCCCGATGAGCGATCAACGTCCTTCGTACCAAAGAGTAACACCACCGAAGAAAACAACCTTTCGTGTCCGGGGACCGTGTACCCGAACTCATCAAAATGTTACGTTCGAGTCATAGACACCGAGTAGTTGAATATATATATGAAATGTCTGAAGAAATAAAAGAGTTACGTCATAAACACCTTGTTAATGATTAACGGTAAATAAAAAGTGTAATAAGTAATCTTACGAAGAAAACGGAACAAATGGTAAGGGTACATAACGGACTAACTACGAACATACGAGTCAACGAGTCAGGACAGACTGAGACACTAGAGTACTTGACATCGGGTGGTTCGAAAGGATAGGTACCTTAAAAAAAGTCTGTTCTTATCACGTGACCCAAAACTAAAGGACGAGGTCCCCTAGAAAGGATAGGTCCCTAATATAGGGGGACACGGTACAGAAGAGGTAACCGTCCGTCAAAGAAATGGTGACTCAGTGGAGAGATCCGGACATACAAGAAATGGTAATTTATTCATATTCACACGTATTTCACACATGTTATATGGTAATCAAAGAGGAGTTAATACTCTGTCGTTACACAAATCATGTTTCATCCCACTCGAAACTCCAGTACCACCCTTTTATGTAAAAGAAACACTTGACTGTACTCAAACGTATTTTACTTACAAAAGACTAACACAAACTTTGATATGATGGGATTTTAATTAAACTTAATGGATACTAGTGAAAAAATTTCTCAATATAAGGAAATCACAACATAGCAAAATTCTAGTAGTAACACTTCTATGTATTAAGAAAAGTCCTACCTATACTGGAAACCATATTATAGTACACAAGTTGTCCTTTATTAAATAAATACTTAACATTAATTATCTTATAGACACCAAGAAATACAGAACATCTATACAGAGTATATGTATACTAGTTCTTTAATGTCCGGTTTCGTTTGTCACCCTTTCCCCGTTAAAAAGTTTCTCACTACAAACCTTCTCGGCTTTAGGAACTTTAGTTTCTAAAAGCGGAGTCCTTCTAAGTCCTTTTATATGTACTGAAACTAACAGACACCTGTATGCTACTTTCTTTACTGTTCCTTTACAGATGTAGGATATTGTTTTTAGAGTGACTGCCTTCTCTAGTAGTATCATCTTCACTACGTCCTTTACCTGGAAAACTTTCCGTGCCTAGTTCGAAAGTCCTACTTAACGTCTACCATGTCAGACTTCCCTACTAAAAACTTACATCAGTTCAACACTGTTTGCAGTCGCGGAGTCCAAATGGTGGAGTGTCTTGAATATTACAGACGTTTCCGAAAAGAGTATTTGTACTCTTACGACAATACGTAGGAAGTTTTGACAAGGTTCTGGTACTTTGGGTGTTTTTTTCTGGAATGTTTACATTACTTACACTGTATTGGAAAGAAGTCCTGAGTCTTGAGTGACCTGTAGTTTCTTAGGTATGTCCTCCTTTAGGTATATTTACACTGCACACATCGTTCCGAAAACTAGTTTGATGGTTTGAACGGTAAGTGACCTCTTAAGTATGACCTCTCTTTGGTGTATTTACACTACATCCACTGTTCCGAAAATAAGTTTAACCTTTGGAACGTCAAGTAGTCTTATAAGTATGACCTCTCTTTGCTATATTTACACTACACACACCAGTGACGAAATTTGTTTCATGTGTGGAACTTTTAGTAGTCTCTTGAGTATGACCTCACTTTGGTAGATTTACACTACAAAGACCTTTTCGAAAATCAGTTTTACGTTCGGTATGTCAAGTAGTCTCTGAAGTATGACCTTTCTTTGGTATATTTACACTACTACATACACCGGATACGAAATCAGTCTTGAGTCTTGAACTTCAAGTAGTCTCTTGAGTATTCCCTCTCTTTGGTATATTTACACTACTTACAACGTTTCCGAAATCACTTTAAAGTTCGGAACATCAAGTAAGCTCTCAAGTATGACCTCTCTTTGGCATATTTACACTACACACGCCGTTCAGTAAATTAGCATGACCGTTTGAACGACAAGTAGCCTCTCAAGTATGACCTCTCTTTGGTATATTCACACTACATACACCGTTCCGGAAATAAGTATGTTGTCCGGAACGACAAGTAGTCTCTTAAGTGTGACCTCTCTTTGGTATATTTACACTACACACACCGTTCCGTAAATTAATATGACCTGTGGAACGACAAGTAGTCTCTCAAGTATGACCTCTTTTTGGCATATTCACACTACATACACCGTTCCGGAAATAAGTATGTTGTCCGGAACGACAAGTAGTCTCTTAAGTGTGACCTCTCTTTGGTATATTTACACTACACACACCGTTCCGTAAATTAATATGACCTGTGGAACGACAGGTAGTCTCTCAAGTATGACCTCTTTTTGGTATATTCACACTACACACACGGTTCCGTAAATCAGTATGACCTTCGGAACGACAAGTAGCCTCTTAAGTATGACCTCTCTTTGGTATATTAACACCACATACACCGTTCCGGAAATTAGCTTGAAGTTTGGAACGTCAAGTAGTCTCTCAAGTATGACCTCTCTTTGGTATATTAACACCATATACACCGTTCCGAAAGTCACATTTAAGTTCGGAACGTCAAGTAGTCTCTCAAGTATGACCTCTCTTTGGTATATTTACACTACACACACGGTTCCGTAAATCAGCATGACCTGTGGAACGACCAGTAGCCTCTCAAGTATGACCTCTCTTTGGTATATTAACACCATATACACCGTTCCGAAAGTCACTTTCAAGTTCGGAACGTCAAGTAGTCTCTCAAGTATGACCTCTCTTTGGTATATTCACACTACGTACACCGTTCCGGAAATAAGTTTGTTGTCCGGAACGAGAAGTAGTCTCTCAAGTATGACCTCTCTTTGGGATATTTACACTACATACACCGTTCCGTAAATCATCTTGATGTTCGGAACGTCAAGTAGTCTCTTAAGTATGACCTCTCTTTGGTATATTTACTCTTAATACACCGTTTTGTACAATCACGTTTACAGCACTCACACTGTTTCGGAAATCAATCACAAGTCCGGATTGTAGTAGTGAATTTAAAAAAAAAAAATTATAACACTACCAAAAACGACATGTAGTTGTACTCATCCGGTATCCGTATGTATGCAGGGGAGGGAGGACTTGGGTGGAGAGTGGTGGTATAGGGAGGTCTAACAGGGTCTCGTGAGCGGGAATATAGTTTGAGGGTGACCGAGAAAATGAATACTATTATATATGCAAAGTCACCATTATAGAATTTAGGACGGTAGGATAAAGAAAAGAAAAAAAGTTATCAAAAAGGAATCGCAATGAAAAAGATAGGTGCAATACTGGGTCTAAATTACAAATTAAATGTAAAAAAAGGACGGAATTCAGTCACCCAATAATACTCTGAAAACATTGTAATTTTACGTGCATTTGTTACCGTCCCTTGTATCATCCACGGGACATTCACATTTCTTTCTGTCAAGGAAATCCTGAACTCAAGTTAGTTAAACATGTGTATCTTTATAAATATTTATCACGGTCCAATTATTAAAACCACTTTTATTTAAGATCACGGAAGAATTCTAAAGCATAAAATGTTACACGAAACAACAGGTGTTGACTGTCTAGAAAGTCTTTCTCTGTTGTTTCTTTACTATCTTTTATATAATGTTAAAAGTTGTTCTTCATTTAACGGATTAATGGCAGTTCACTAGTAAATCATTAAACTGTAAGGTAATGTAACTTTAACTTCACTTTCACTTCAACGAGTCAACACAGACTGAGAATCGTTGGGGTACCTGATGTCGGATGGTCCGAGGAGGTAGGTACCCTAAAAAGTCCGATCTCATGATATCACCCAACGGTAACGGAAAAGGCCTTTACCATCACCCCCTTGTATTTACAGCCATAGTAAAACATACCAACTAAAAGAATTCAAAGGAAACACTATTTACATTCGGACCGACGATCGGAAAATCTCGACCCATCCTCGACATAGAAAGGTCTCAAGACCCCCATTCAAGAAAAATTCGAGACATTAAAGGACAAGAGAAGAAAACGAATAGTAAAGGTAGGACTTCTCATGAGAGAGGTACACAGATAAAGAGTCAAGTTTTAATATGAACAAAAAATTCCATATTGAGTGATCGAGACGGGAGATTCCAGAAAGGACTAGGTCGGAATTGTTCTTCATTAGAATGGAGGGGTGTCGTAAAGAAGAACCTATAAATGAAGAAAACAACTGCGGAATTCGAACCCGACACAGAAATGAAGAGACATAAGGGACCATCATGTACCGAAAGATGAGACATGTACTGAGAGTGTTAATGGATACAATGATACACTGTTCTATAAACTAAAAATCTTTATAATAAACTTATAATGTGACTTCATAACCGAATTCATAATGTATAATACTACATTTGTTCAAAAGTAGTATATTCATAAACTTCAAAAGAGTAGTATTCGTACCTTGTCTTTGAAAATAGTTCTTCTTACGTAAAGAGTAATTTTCAAAACAAGAGAGATTTTTAAAATTTTAAATAAAAACCGATACAATACAGAAGTAACACGACCGTAGAAAAAAAAACGTCGTTAGTCTGATACTTAAGACGTGTATTTGAACCGACCCCATACCAACCTCTGACCGTAAAATTACGAAGAAAACCAGTCAGGTCTCCTAAGTTACAGAAAAAAGAAAAACCGACACGATTCGGAAAAAAAAAAAAAAACGACGTGCATCCGAAAGAGATCAACGTCGTTCTTCACTGAAAGATCAATGAACACACGTCCAAAGAGTACGATATCGATGAGAACAACGTCTCGTGTCCGAGTCATGAACACATCGTGCCCGAATCAACGAACTCCGTGTACCATAGGAGAGTCTGGTCCCTAGTTTGGGCCCAGGATACGCAACCGTCCATCTAATAAATGGTGACGTGGTGGTCCCTTCAAGATGAGTCACAGAAAATTGNGTAACACTGATGGGGTGTCTTATAATTCCAAAATAATTTTCACCATGTCAATGAATTTGATTACTCGTTAGTTACCATACTGTTCTACACTCTCTGGGAGTTCATGATGAATTGGGACTGTCCTGTGGAGANGGACTGTTCTGTGGAGACCTAGGTTTCCCTCCTTGTTCGTCCATCCACTTACGAGGCGGGCTGGGGCGGGGAGACTGCAGGTCTGCGTCCGGACACAGGATCCGAGACTGGGAGTAAGAGGGAAAGGAAACCTTGGATGGCGAACCTTCAGAGACGATAGAGGTGAGTCTGCACTCAAATGTCGTTAAGGACTTCGGCTTTGCACCATCCACGCCAACGGGGCCCTTATCACTCCATTAAAAAAACGAAAAATCAGAACAATTCCAGGCGCACATCCCAGGGGAGATGAGGTATAGAGACCAGAGCCCAGTGAATCCTGAAAGGATTAGGGGGTCGGAAAGGAGGGGTTGATTTAAGTCAACAATGGAACTCTCCGGGCACCAGATTAAAGGAAAGTCACATTTTAGGACTCCATTGTATATAGTACGTACTTTATATATCATTAAATATCCCTCTTTCAGTAATATTAACTCTGTATCGTGAACTATTAAAACAATATATGGTTTTGAGAACAAGTCCTTGATCGAATCTTAAACTAGAAACGTTGACCACCACCTCGACCTCAAGAAAGAGCTCACAATCCCTCCACATAATGACAGGAGAAGACCAAATATACTGGTCCCATTATTTAACTGATGTCTCTGAGAAGTAAAATCCTCTATTAAAGGTCACTACGACCGATGACCATACTCGAGATCTTAGTTTCTTTTATATTTCACCGGAGAGACGAGTCTGTAAAGACTGACTCTGGGGTACTTCACATTGGGCCGTCCGACGACACAGGTACCCTAAAGGGTCCGTTCTTATGACCTCACCCAACGGTAAAGGATTAGGATCCCTAGAAGACTGAGTCCCTATTTTGGGGTAGAGAACGTAGAGGTAACCGTCCTCCTAACAATGGTGACTCGGTGGACCCTTCGGAGAAACTAGACTATGATCAAAAAATAAACTTAATTTCTTCACTCTCAAAACCAACCATCAAAAGGTCAGTTACTCTGAGTCACACCTATTACGACTTAATACCTAACGACTGTCCACGTCACCTTTCACCGTATATTATCACCCCTTTATAGAATTCTTTAGCCTCTTAGACTTCTGTCAACTCCCTATTAAAATCGAAAACACGTAGTTCCAACTGACAGTCACTATGTGATTTGGATTCNATTTGGATTCCACTAATACACCCCGTCTACCTTTTCCTCGTCAATCGAAGTTCATTACTCCGGACCAATAAACACCCTTACAACAACCACCTTAAGGACGGGTGTCATCATCTATATTACCAGTAGACTCAATTTAAGTGGGTAAGGTCAGGTAAAATCAAACGACTAAGGATCTTACAGCTGCAAGTGAGAACGGTAGACAAACTGGTGAAGGTTAAACGGAACTAAGTACCTGTATTGTAAGGTCCAAGGATACGTTATAACGAGAAATGTCGTAGCCTAGAACGAAGATAGTGGTCAGGGTAGGTGTTGACACACAACAAAAAAGAAACCGAGGTAGGTAGTAAGAAAGACCTGACTGAAGAGGTGACTAGAGGTCATGGTATAACCCGTGGATGGCTGGACCCCTCAAGGAGAAAGTCATAGGATAGTAAAACGGAAAAGTATGACAAGTACCCCAAGAGTTCCGTTCTTATGACTTCACCAAACGGTAAGGGAAAAGGTCACCTGGTGTAAGACAGTCTGGAGAGGTGGTACTGGGCGGACAGAACCCTCCGAGGTGTCCCGTACCGAATCAAAGTAACTCAATCTGGTCCGACACCCTAGGGAATCTTCTTTACCTCATCGGTAGTACCAGTTGTTTTC
>SJYO01041425.1:0-10928 GCA_006410555.1 Capra ibex | reverse complement strand
TCAGACTCACTTGAGGCCCTCAACCACTACTTGTCCCTCCGGACCGTACGACGCTAAGTACCCCAAGTGTTTCTCAGCCTGTACTGACTCACTGACTTGACTTGACTTGACTTCTGAGTTACTTTCATTGTGGAGAAGTCACTTCTGAAGAGGTTCTTAGGTTGGGTAACGACGTTAAACGACGAGGTTATTGACAGACGTGTGTCCTGACAATCACAATCTAAAGTGGGTTGGCATTATTGTGTTGACGGGATTCTCATAGAATTCCTCCCCACTACCGAGTAAGTAGAACCACGGAGGTCACTGATTGTGTCCTACCTACAAAGTACGGGTGAAGGTCCCCTCCATCTCGAGAGTTCCCTAAAGGATAGATGTGTGTGTGTGCGCGTGTGTGTGTGTGTGTGTGTGTGTGTGTGTGAGTCCTTCTTCATCGGAGACTTGACAAGTCTAAGGTCCCTGGTCTACCCGACGTAGACGGTCAGCCCCCTCAGTGGCACATCGTGTACACCGACCGAAGGCCGTCACAGAGAAGGGAGGGTCACCGGTGACACGTATTCTAGACTGGGCCCGAAGCTACAGTACCCTATACAATTCGACCCAACCCCTTTCCGAATGGAGAGAACCAGCCTTAAAAGGTTTTCGACTAAGACTTCGTTCTTAGGAACACGTTCATTAGATGACCTCTCCCTAAGGTCCTGTGTACCGTTTCCCCACCTTTTCACTAGGGTTCTTTCTTTCTGTCAGTCATTCCCCGTGCAATAGTTCGTTTAATGGTGACGTCCGTTTACCTCGGAGTGAGGTGACCCCTTAAGACCTTTTATTACATCTTGTGTCGTTATCTCAGTAAGGTGAACTCCCCACCTCTCGACCTAAGAAATGGGTGGTTGAGGAGTATCAGAACCAACTACCAACGAGAGTCTTCCGTCAAACCGGACCCTCCATCTTACCCCGAGACCGTTGGTCTCTCAGTTATCCGTTTCTCTACGTCCATGGTTCTCGACCGTCAAGTCCGAAGTACGGGACCTTGCCACTCAGACACCCCTACACCTGTCTCGGGGTCATCACAGACGGTGTCCCAAGTTCAGGTAGATTATCGCCTCGTCTTGAGACGAAAGAAATCCATGAGAGTCCAGTACACACACACACACGTACGTGTGTGGAGGAAGTCCTTGAACCAACTTCACCCACTGATAACAGACCACGTAGGCAACCCGTAAGAACCCCGGGATTGGTAATACGTGGGAGTTATCGTGAGGTTATATACTAAAGACTGGTGACCGGTTCAGTCGGGTGTTGAAGGTGAGTTTTGCTTACGACCTACTTTCTAGTTTACTTGGGTTACGTGAAACCGTGTCCTATTACGTAAGTCCGGGACGCACATTGTCGTGACTCTATGGTTTCCGAGACTCAAATTTAGGGGTCGAGACGAGTTGAGGGACAAAACGGGATAGGTTCAGTTACATGGAGAAACTCCGAGTCAAAGGAGAAGACTTTTTACCCCTCCATCTCGGATCAGGTGCCCAAACAACACTCTTCGTTGCTCCTGTGGTTACCATTTCGTAAAGACCTTGAGACTTCGTGGTGAGTCGACACTCAGTGACAATCATTCCGTGTAAAAGGATCGTGGAGATTTCAGCGGAGTCTTTTCCTCCCTCGAAGCGGGACTACAGGGTGGGTACCTGGGGAGAGGTCAGAAGGTCTTCCCGTCACGGTCTCAGGTAGACCCTCCGCAACGTGAGAAACCTGAAAGTACCCCTCCCCTCCCCCACGACCCTCCTTCCTCCTTCCAACCTCTTGGGAACCCTCCTAAGGAACCTGCCCTTGATCTCTAGTGCCTCGGGACGACACCCTTGGTCGCGCAGTAGTCGAGGGGGGTGGTCGGAAGCACCACCCGTAATAATAGTTTCGTGAAAAATGTTTACTCCTTTGACTCCGAATCTCTCTTAAGAGACTTGGAGTCTGCGTGTCGGTCTTGAAACGGCTCGACCCTAAGGAGTACGCATAAACCTTAAGTACGAGGAAGACGTTCTCGTGCGACGAGAACTCAAATTTAATGTAGTACGTCTAACAGAATGTTGTGTTTCTCGAACATTACTCACTCGATAGACCTTGTGTAAGGGACTCTTGAGAGTCCCTAAGGAATGGACAGAGACGGCACACGTGTGGACATATAATGACACGTGACCAATGTCTTCCTCTCTTGTGTCCTTTTAAATTACACTTACTTGGGGTGAGTTTTTTCTTTGTTCTTTAGATTTATTTGGTGGTACCCGTCAAGAGATTCTTCTTTAATTTTCTTCAAGATTATTGTCGATTTTTCATGGATCATGGTCCACACACGGACCGACACAATTTACAATATGTATATAATGAAGACAATTAGGACTGGTTGGGGTACTCCATCCAAGATGAGAATAGGGATAAAATGTTTACTTCTTTGACTCCGTGTTTCTCTGGTTCATTGAATAAACATCAATCGTGTACCACATTGGTCCTAAAAGTTGATCAACTAAACTGAGGTTTCGGATATGAGTATTGGTGGTCTGGAGTGACACACACGAAACTACGAGTCAGTACAGGTTGAGAAACACTGGGGTACCTGACATCGGCCGGTCCGAGGAGACAGGTACCCCTAACGGGTCCGTTCTTATGACGTCACCCAACGGTACGAGAGGAGGTCCCCTAGAAGGGTTGGGTTCCTAGTTTGGGTCCAGAGGCCGTAACGTCCGTTTAGGAAATGACACACTCGGTGGTCCCTTCGGGTGATCTGGAGTGACATAGAGAGATTAGAATGTACATTTAAAGTGGAATATGTTTTTTCTTTTGAGACAATCACAAAATGACCTTAACATAAATCAATGATTTAATTGAACCTCTCTTAACTCTCAAAGAACTATTTTTTTAGAAAGTTATAAATCTTTAATATATATATGTATACATATATATATATATATATATATATTTCAGAAGGGACCACGTGTGTCACTATTTCTTGTGTGAATGGTTACGTCCTCTGTGTCCGAACTAAGGACCCAGTCCTTCTAGGGGACCTCTTCCTTTACCGTTGGGTGAGGTCATAGGAACGGATCCTTTAGGGTACCTGTCTCTTCGGACCACCCGATGTCAGGTACCCCAGAGTTTCTCAGTCTAAGATGAATCACTGATTTGTTGTTGTTGTATGTTTATATTTCCTTATGATAATTTCAACACCTACTTATAAAATATAGTATTTAAAGAGATTGATTTGAGAGAGTAAGATTGTCAAAAAGGACATCTAAGAGAACTTGAAAGACGTACTTACCGGGGTAATAAACATGTTTCTCCTACCCTCCCTCTGACTTAGACGAAAAGACAAGGTTAGTAGAATAATGAACAAACAAAAAAGAATAACGTAACAGGTGGAGGAGATCTTAGTTACGATATATCTTCACAACTATAGTCCTTACGACAGAAAAAGGAATGAAATTATTCGTGTGTCAAATGTAAAGTAGTAATTCGATAATTCTATGAATGACATTTGAAACCAATTATGAGAAATAGTTACTTTTTTAAAGAAAAATCAAGGATAAGACGATTCTCTAAAAAGACCACTAGTACCTAATTAAGATTAAATATTGTGAAAAATTCGTAAATAATGTTATTAGTAGACCTAAAATAGAAGATTGGATGATCGTAACATTTAAGGCAGATCAGTTCCGATACCAAAAAGGACACCAGTACATACCTACACTCTCAACCTGACACTTCTTCCGACTCACGGCTTCTTGTCTACGAAAACTTGACACCACAACCTCTTCTGAGAACTCTCAGGGAACCTGACGTTCCTCTAGGTTGGTCAGGTAAGACTTCCTCTAGTCGGGACCCTAAAGAAACCGTCCTTACTACGATTTCGACTTTGAGGTCATGAAACCGGTGGAGTGTGCTTCTAAACTGAGTAACCTTTTCTGGGACTACGACCCTCTCTAACCCCCGTCCTCCTCTTCCCCTGCTGACTCCTACTCTACCGACCTACCGTAGTGACTGAACTACCTGCACTCAGACTCACTTGAGGACCTCAACCACCACCTGTCCCTCCGGACCGCACGACGCTTAGTACCCCAACGTTTCTCAGCCTGTGCTGACTCATTGACTTGACTTGACTTGACTTGACTTGACTTGACTTATACATAAAAGTACCACTTGGTAGGAACTTAAGGACCCTATTGACAACCTTTAAGATAAGTCAGTATTAAGTAAAAAGTCAAGTGACGATTTCGGTAAACGTATTAAAGTAAATCTTAAAAACGTAGATACAATCATCAACTTTGAGAAGAATTTTAAAAAAAGACAATAACGGTTCGAAACGTACAGTTCCGATATAAGTAAAACGGATTACTCAACTCCCTCTCAAAACCATTGACTAAGTTGACGAATTTAATATTAACATAGTAATACAATATAAAAAGAGGTCACTCACAACCATTTAATATAAAGATCTTTCAACGAGTAAAAGAGATTGAAAAGTTTACATAATCACATTTCCACAAAATCAGAATACCAAAATTCTTGAGAAGAATAGATAATAGGTAAGAAAGAGAGAGGAAAAAAAAATAGTTCCAAACAGAAACAGTAATCTGATATAAAAAAAGATATAATAGATACAAGATAAAAGATATAAGAGGAGATTAGATGTTTAAAAGATATCGTTGACCTAATTTTTAATTATAAAAATTTCTTTCCGTTAATATTTAATAGACCGTTAATCTTTCATAAACCGTTTATAATCATTTCGATTATACACTTTTTATAAAAACTAGTGTATAGTCTCTGATCTCTAACTTCATTTTATTTCTGAATTAAACACGAGAGTTCCCCGAGTGTCGACTTAACTCTTTCGTCTGTTTGTTTATTAGTTAATTTATCACATCCTTTGTGTCAAGTCAAGTCAAGTCAGGTCAGCGAGTCAGCACAGGCTGAGAAACGTTGGGGCACTTAGTGTCGTGCGGTCCGCAGGGACAGGTAGTGGTTGACGGTCTCAAATGAGTCTGAGTGTAGGTAGCTCAGTCACTACGGTAGGTCGGTAGAGTAGGAGCCAGCTGGGAAGAGGAGGATGGGGGTTAGGGAGGGTCGTAGTTTCAGAAAAGGTTACTCAGTTGAGAAGCGTACTCCACCGGTTTCATGACCTCAAAGTCGAAATCGTAATAAGGACGGTTTCTTTAGGGTCCTGACTAGAGGAAGTCTTACCTGACCAACCTAGAGGAACGTCAGGTTCCCTGAGAGTTCTCAGAAGAGGTTGTGGTGTGAAGTTTTCGTAGTCAAGAAGTCGCGAGTCGGAAGAAGTGTCAGGTTGAGAGTGTAGGTATGTACTGGTGACCTCTTTGGTATCGGAACTGATCTACCTGGAATCAGCCGTTTCATTACAGGGACGAAAACTTATACGATAGATCCAACCAGTATTGAAAAGAAGGTTCCTCATTCGCAGAAAATTAAAGTACCGACGTTAGTGGTAGACGTCACTAAAACCTCGGGTTTTTTTATTTCAGACTGTGACAAAGGTCCTTTGTGTCATCTCCACTCTTCGTCTTACTCTTACCCTTGTGTTTTTTCCCGAAGGACTTCCTCCACTACTACTTGACCCGTACCATCCTATAAATCCTCGATCCGTTCATTTCTTTAACCCATAGAGAACCAAGATGGGAACCCGGGTAGAAGTCAACTGAGTCGAACTCTTATAGACGATTACAAAGGGATAAGATTCCTATTGTTCCGAGGTGAAACCCGGGTCTGTCGGGAGACCAGATATAAGAGGTAGTGGACATCATCAGAATCACTATATGTCCGAACCCGTTTATTCTTATTTATATCTCAAATAACCATGAAGAGTACAACTTCTTCTATAAACTGTTTCGGGGAATCTCACTGTCGGTGAGGGGTTAACGACTACCAAACATTTATCCGGGTCGGAATCTTCTTTATAGCCTTGTTCATGTAATTTTATTTTCTACATGTTGAGAGACTAGTGAGAGAAGGTTAAGAGAAGGAACCCCCAGAGTTCCTTGATGAACCCTCTTCGGATTTAAAGGACCGGGTTTCTACAAGTTCTTTCATCCCGAACCTCAGCGACTTTAACCTGTCTCTCTTTAGACTAATACCGGTACTCTTTATTCTTCCCAAAGAGTCAGGACCTTATGACTCTCGTTGGTGAGTCGATGCCTGAGAGACTTCTTGGGGTAACTCGTGCATGATACATGATTCACAAACTGCACATAATAAGTGGGTTAAGAGAGTCGGTGGACACTTCAACAGTAACAATCGGAAGGGAAGGGTCGAATGTCCAGTTCTTTCACTTCGAGTCTTTCCAATCCACTGAAGGGGATTTCTTGAGACCTGGACTCTAAGTGTGAGTCCGTTGAATCAAGGTCTTGGGAATACGTGGTAGAGTATACCCCAGTACAGAGGTTTCGGACCCTCTCTCGTCTGGAATCCTTTGATTTCTTACCCTACTCACTTTTCGTGTCTAATGGTACTTCCGATCACTCGTTGTTCTTTTTGACAAAATGATGCCACCATTCACTTTTTGTTTATTCTTTTACCACCACCACCCCACACACACAGACACCACACACGTACGCATGTGTACACACAATTGCAATCTGACCCTTTCTCGTACTCCCTTGAAAGACCTCACTAGGATTACAAAACATAGAACCCAATGTGTCCGTATACGTCAACAGTTTTGAGTCTCTTACATGTAAATTCTAAACATGTCTCGAAGGGACTACCGAGTCGCCATTTCTTTGGTAGACGGTTACGTCCTCTGTGACCGAACTAGGGACTAGACCCTTCTAGGGTGGACGACGTCTCGCCGGTTCGGGCACACGATGATGTCGATAACTCGGACGTCAGATCTCGGGTCCTCGACGTTGAGGACTTCGGGCTCACAGGATCTCGGACACGAGCCGTTGTTCTCCTCGGTGACGTTACTCTTAGGGCGCGTGACGTTGATCTCTCATCGGGGGCGAGAGACGTTGATTTTTTTTAGGGGCACGTCATTGCTTCTGGGTCGTGTCGGCTTTTATTTTTACTTATTGTATTTTTTTGATGGAAACACTTTGTTGGTCATACGTCGTGAGTAACCTAATCTCCGATTGATTTGTCGTCTTTTTTACATTGTCTGGGAGTTATTTTCAAACAAATTTTTTTTTTTTGCTAAACGAACAAAGTAACGTACATTTAAAGTTTAGTTCTCTTTTTTACATTTGTTTATAGTCTGAGAATAATTAATGTGTGCATGACTACATAAGGTCCCCTCAATTTTCTACGGTCGTAAACTTTACACAGGTTTATTATTCCTGACTACCTACTCACCTCTTTACCGATCTACCTATTTATACATTATTTCGACCTTTTGCATTCAGTTATCGGTTTAAGTCCACCACCCGTATGCCCACAACCGACATTATAAGGAAGTCATAACAAATGATTTGACAATACTTTTTCACAACTTCCTTTTCTAGAACCATATAACACCACCGTTAATAAATTTCTGGAAAAAACAAACGGACGACGAAACGGACGTAGGACGATAAATGCTACGAAAGGGGAAATTTTCTTACCTCTCTCTCGGGACGGAGGGTGAGAAGGAAGGAAGGGAGGGAAGGAGGGAGTAAAGTAGGTCCTTTATCGCTGATTCACGGTCACGACCCAACCGTCGTTTAGGGAAGAGTCCAAGGGGGAGGAGATACGACGACGAGGGGAAAGGGGTTCGTCGTGACCGAAGAGGGAGACTCCTCGTTGACAGAATCCGAGGTTGATTTCAGGTAAACCTCAATCTTCCTCTCGTACCATGAACCCTTGTGGTGGTATGGTAGGTGAAACCTCACTTTCTTAGACGGAATAGAAACGTAGGGGGTGGGGTCCAGAAGCAGACCGTACGTCACCTAGTATGTCCTGACAGATTCCTTGCGTCTTTCTGTCCCTTTTTCACAGGACTTAGGTCGTCCATCTTAAGATCTACTAAAACGAAAGTTTGAAAGAAATGATCACAGACTAACGGAAAACCTATTCCTCTTGTGTGTCGAGCAGGTCCCCGGGGTCCCTACGACTGTTGTTCGGAAAAATGGGTAGTTCCCTCCTGCTTGGACGACCGAAACGCTGAACGTCACTATAAGCAAACGAACCGATAAACAAATAGTAACCGAACAAATAAAAAGAAAACAAACGGTCTACTAAGGAAATTTTATAGGTCTCTTCCTTTGGTGATATGTATTTCTTTAAACTTAAAAACTTACGGGCAAAGGGTAGACTTTACAGTGAACGTGCAATTCAGAGACAGGGACTCAACGACACCGTTGGAGCCGTCGTGAGAAACGGGCCCCACTGTTTCCCCGGGAAACAATCGGCCCTCCGGTCCAGACCCACGTCCCTGTAGGATAAGTCGGGTAGCATTGTTTCCTCGTGTGCAGGGGGAGAGACTCGTCCCGTCGGCGGCCGGGCTAATACGGACGTGACAACTGTTGGAAGGTACCCCTCTGGACCTTTTCTTTAGGGGATAATAACCGTAGAAACTCGGTTTCAACAAAAAAAGGGGGAAAAAGAGAGACACGACGAGCGACATGTTTTTGGGGACGTTTCCCGGGGTGAGTACGAGAACGTTTCTTTATGGTTAACACTCCGGAGGGACCTTCTTCCTACACCAAGGGTTAGAATTAACTTAGAGGATTTGAACCAATAATTTACCGTTGAGGACGTCGTCACCCACTCGTTTACCCAAGAAGTTTAAAATCGTTCGCCGGACCGAGACCGGGTCTTTTCTCACGACCGGTGGGAACCTAGACGTCACTAGAGATAAGGGTTCTCGTTCCCCGAACACGATTCCTGTCCCCTCGTGGGGAGTGTGTGAGACTAGTCTCGACCCCGAGTTCACACGGTGAGTCGGAACCTGAGAGGAGCAGGGAGTTTCGACTTTGGGACCTCTCCTTCACCCAGACCCGTCATGGATCCCTCTACTGACTTGACCAGGACACTCTCGTTTCGATCCTTGGGTCGTAGGACTGAAGGTCCGGATCCGAGAAGTTCCAGTGACCACCCACCTTTTGTCGGGGTCTAGGTCCGATGTGAGTGCCGGGAGACAGATGACGGTCTCGGAAGACGGACGTCCAATCCGAGTCAACTTCGAGAATGTCGGAAAAGGTACAAGAGATAGTGACGAGGGTAGTCGTAGTAAAAAGTGTAAGGAGAAAGACTAGGTCGCTACATACATAATTATCTTCGATTCTGACCCCAGAGGTGGTCTCGGTCTGGACAGAATAACTGACACGCCGTCGTGTCACGGACCGTACGTTCCACCTGAGACTTTCATAAACAACTTGGTCACCTAGTTCTTACTCGCTTAGAGAGTCATACCTAAGTAAAGTAACATGGTTGGTGAGGAACTCCAGTTTCAGTAGAAGGAGTAAATCGAGGTAAGGACGACCGGAGACAACCGTCCAGGTCCCGACCTCGTCTGATAGACCTACTGTCTGCACCAGGGACGGGTTGTTCCCGACGTAAGTCTGTCAACACACACGTCTGTCACGTCGCCTCCTGTCTCTCACGGGTTATGCCCTCGCTGGGACCCGACGTCCTTCGTTCTTCCCTCCTACGTTCCTCATGTCTTTCTGAAGGTCCGGCTCCTGTGAGGGTTTGTTTCCTTACTGGTCTCGACCGACTCGTTTCTTGTTACGAAACAAGTAAATTTTGTCGTTTTCGTTTTTCTGTCTCACCACTTCATAATTATCGGGTACTATACATTATCGAGCACTTCGACCGTTATCCATCTCTCATGTGTCGTACCGTCTCTCCGGACCTATGACGACCTCTCTGTTTCGGTCTCCCTCCTGGGACACTCGGTCCGAATCCTCGAGTTTCGGTTCCGCTGGTACCTGTCAACATGTACAACACGTGACACATTTCCGCCACTCATCTCAACTTTAAGTCGGACGTAAGACAACCGATTCGGGTCACCGGTACAGGTTTATGAAGATGAATTTTTCCGTCATTCCAGTCAAACGTTTTTGAAGTCTACTGATAAGGGTCCCCACCCGTTGTCACAGGAGTCAGGTTTGAGGTCCGTCACAAACAACTCCCCTCCCCCACTTTTCAGGTTTCCTTCCGGTCCGTTCTTAGTCCTATTTAGTCGTCAAAGAGGTCATAGTAATCCCGGATGAACCCAACGGTCCTTGTACGTGTGAGGTCAGGTGGGTTTAAAAGATCGGAAGGTGTTGTGTCCCACTTCCATAAACGTTTCCTCGTCACTTTTGAGAGTTAGAGGTTCAGTTAGGATTAATTCTCTTCTCTTCCGTCCTCCCCTACCTCATACGTTTTCCCACCTCCGAGACCAAAAACTCCAGAGGTACCCTACCCCGATCTCCTTGATACTCTTCCGACTCCTACCATATCACTCCGGACGGTCCAAAATTAAATTATGCCCCCTCACCGTCGTGATTCCCTCTCTGTCAGAGATCCCATACAGGAGTCGTGACTCCCATCCGACAGGAAGTCTCTCTTCCACCTCAGGTCCTGGTCTTCTGACCCGACACTTGACCGAGGACTCTACCCTCCCACTTCGGAGTCCGGTCATTGATCTGGTACTCAAGGAGGTCCTTCCTGCCCCACCTTAGACGAAACACAAGGTCCACGGGTCGGGACGAAGAGTATGTACCATGTACTCGATATTTATAAACAAGTTAATTACTGACTTAACTATTGTAGTTACTGGGGTTATAAGACTAACAATGGACACTTACAGACTCTCCAAACCTTCCCTTCCTTCGTCCCCTCCCACACGGTCTCCTTCGTTCATGTGTCTCTGTCACAGAGAAAATCCCATTACAATCGACGACATTGTTTATGGCGGGGGTGGCGGGGGGCGTTCATAGTCACCAAATTGGAGTGACAATGAGAAACTA
>SJYO01041359.1:245887-280000 GCA_006410555.1 Capra ibex | reverse complement strand
AAATATCACAGGGTGTCCAAAACCTAACAACACAAAAGTAAAAGTAATAAAAGATACGTATAAAACTAAAGAAAAAACTAAAGAAGACACTAAACAACCAATAAGTCTTCACACAACAAGTTGGAGGTATACAANAAAAGAGGACATTAACTCTAGATTAGAATTACGTAATACCAGTCTTTTCTACGAACCTTACTAAAGCTAAAAAAACTTAAATAGTACAAATCTAAATACCCGGTCCTATACTAGATAGGACCTCTTCCAAGGTACTCGTGAACTCTTTTTCCACTTTAAGTAACAAAACTCCACTTTACAGGATATCTATAGTTAATCCAGATTGACCAGATTACATAGTAAATTTCAAACGCAAAGAAACAATTAAAAGACAAATCAACTAGACAGGTATCCACACTCACCCCATAATTTCAGAGGGTGATAATAACACAATAACAATTAAAGGGGAAAGTATGAACAACCGTAAACAGAATGTATAACACCACGAGGATATAACCCACGTACATATAAATATTAACAATATAGAAGAAGAACCTAACTAGGAAACTAGTAATACATCACCGGAAGAAACAGAGAAAAGTGTCGGAAACAAAATTTCAGATAAAGTAGCCTATACTCATAACGGTGAGGACGAAAGAAAGCCAGAGATAAACGCACCATATAGAAAAAGGTCGGGAAGTGAAAGTCTGACATACGCAGGGAACAAAACTCCACCCAGAGAACATTCGTCGTTTATCTCCCCAGAAAAAAAAAACATAGGTAAGTAGGTCAGAAACGGAAAACCAACCCCGTAAGTTGGGTAAATGCAAATTCCATTAATAACTATTCATACTAGGGCAATGGTAAATGAAATAACAAACCCCAAGCCCAAAATATGTGGGAAAAACACAAAGGACAGATCTCTTATAGGAAATCTTACACAACCTCTCGACCAAACCACCACGACTTAAGAGAGTCGAAAACGAACAGACATTTCGAAAACTAAAAAGGAAGCATAAACTTACTTTTAGAACGACCCATGTCATTAGACCCGACATCCAATAACAGAAAGTAGTGAAATTCATACAGAACGGTAAGGGAGGACCGGACTTCTCAAAGATAACTTTCTAGTCGACAATAGGAATACCTTTAGGGGAACACACAATAAATAACAAAAAGGGAACGACGAAAATTATAAACAAGAAACACAAACTATAAACAATTAAACTAATTATACACGGAACCCAAATAGGATAAACCTTGAGAGACACAAAGAACCTGAACCCACTAACAAAGGAAGGGGTAAAATCCCTTCAAAAGTTGATAAAAGAGTTCCTAAAAGAGTACCAGAAATAAAAATAGAAGAAGAAGACCCTTAGTATTAAGCTTACAACCTCGCAAAGTATAACAGGACCTCCAGAGACTCTAACAGGAGTAAAGAAAATTAAGTAAGAAGAAAAAAGGAGAGACTCAGTAAATAAAGATGGTAAGATAGAAGATAAAGTGATTAGGATAGAAGACGGAGGCAATAAGATGATAAACAACGGAGATTTCACAAAGACTAGAGTAAATAACACAATAAGTAATATATAACTGAGAAAAAAACATAGAAGATCCAGGAACAATTTGGAAAGAACGTAGAAGAGTTAGGAACAGAGATCCGATAAATAGAAACTAAGGTAAAACTAAAGTTCTAAAACCTAGTAAAAGTGATAGTTGTAAACCTTAAGAAAGAGTCCATCTAAGGAACAGAGAAGGAGAAAACAAACCAAACCACCCGTAAAGAGGACAAGGAAATGGACGACTTATAAGGAGACAGAGAAGTAGAACCAATATAACGACGCAAACCCCACCGGAAAATTATAAGACCATTAAACACCTCAAGAGAAATAATACCTCGAAGGAGTGACACCCACCCCAACATAGTTACCGAACAGTTCCAAAGGACCAATCCCTCCGAACACAACCCTCAAGATCACCCACCTCGACCCAAAGAAGAGAGACCTCACGCCACCTCACTGGTCATTACCCAATACTCTGCAGTTTCCAAAACCTCATTGAAACTCGACGGACATATAACTTCGAGTCCCCACACAAAAACACAACGACCTCTTAAACGCACCACACAGAACAAGACCTTGAACAACTGGGAACCCACCTCAAACCAAAGTCACATCCATACCTCCGTAAACTACTCGAGGATAACGAATTACAAGGGACTTAAGTCCTCAAGAGACTACAAAAGTCCGAAACCTGAATTCGGAGGACGAAGACCAAAAGTCAAAATAAAAAATGTCATCGGAGATCTGAAGAGGTAGATATGTCGTGGCTACTATTTTGTAGGTCCAATTTCTACTGTTCAAAGAGGTGTAACTCCCTGTGGGTATCCCGAAGTACAAAAACTTCTGTTACCAGACGAAAAGACCAACGGACTACAGGAGACGGTCGGAAGTCTTAAACAAAACACCTCAAACGAGTCGCAACTTTACAAGAAAACTCCTTAAACACTCCCTCTTTCACCGAAAGGGCAGGATAAGGAGGTGGTAGGATCCTGGCGGGGGGTTGTTCTACGTAAAATTTTTCTCGGTAATCGGAATTCAGATTCTTTATTTGTACAAACAGAAATTCTATGGCTTTGTGTAAATTTTCAATTTTTTAAAGGAGTTTTGTACGTCGACCACTCACCATTGATTCTTAAGGTCAATTGAGAAGAAACTGAGATTTCAGGAACAAAGATTTGTGACATGTTATCACGAAAACATTTGTATGAGGAGGAAATGTACACTAAAGTGGATTACTAGTCACTAAAAAAAAAGAAGTAAAAAATTTATCTTCTCTAATTTAGTCGTACCCTGTCTCGATATTAAGATCTCGGTACATCTGAACATCAGTATCCAAAAAGTCGACAGTAAATCAGAGAAACTTCGAGTCACAGAAATAGACATTCTATTCCCACAAATATTGATGGGATCTCAACACCTCTATTAGTTTATCACGTAAAAAGACATGAATTGATTATACATCATACAAATATGTATCCACCGACAAACATATTTCCTTCGTGACCCTGAACACCGGCGTGGGAGATTCTTATACTTTCATAAATTTTATACCTTGGTGGTATATACAACACACTTCTTGTGCTCGGTCTTGGTGTCTTTTCACACTCTTTACTTTGTTCATCTACAACTTCTACGACTTGACTAGAACCAACCTCACCTTGTACATTTACTTCTACAACTACACTAGAAACAACCCTACTGGAGTTTAAGTCTTGGTCAACAAAGTTTGTATAACTTGTTCTCAATGGGGTCCAAGTACAAGTTCCTCTTTTTCCATACCAGTGAAGTCCTTTCTAGTCTTCGTTTCTGACAGAACGGTCAAAGACTGAGGCTTCTCTTTCTAGTCGTCGATCAGGATAATAATAACTCGGAAACAGATTTCGACTAATATTTTTGTAAAGTGGTGTTTATCACGGATTATCCAAAAGTCTCAATACAAGAGGAAAAATAATGGAAGTGTTCAAGTAACGTCGTAGGTCATCTTTGTCGTCAAAGACGTCCTCTATACTTATTTTCAGGAGCACATAGTTTCTATGAAAGATGAAGACTTTGTTTATCGTCTTTAGGGTCTTCCGGATTCGAGTCACTACCGTAATATCCCCTTGTAAGAAATCCAAAAAGGGGAAGTACATAAAAAGTATGTCACGGGTGAGTCGTTTCGTGTGGTCTGGCACAGGTATGGAGTGATTCGGTACGAGTCTTACCTCTTGGAACAGGCTGTGGAAAAGGTTTCCTGTCACAAGTNGTACACTGAGGATGGAGTCTTCGCTTCTGACAGAACGGTCAAAGACTGAGACTTAGTTCTAGTTGTCTATCAGGATAATAATAACTTGGAGGCAGAGTTCGACTAAACTTTTTATAAAGTGGTGTCTATCACGGATTAACGAAAAGTTTCCTCAATACAAGAAGAAACTAATGGAAGTGTTCAAGTACAGTCGTAGGTCATCTTTCTCGTCAAAGACGTCCTCTGTACTTATTTTCAGGAGTACATAGTTTCGCTGAAAGGTGAACACTTTGTTTATCGTCTTTAGGGTCTTCCGGATTCGAGTCACTACCGTAATATCCCCTTGTAAGAAATCCAAAAAGGGGAAGTACATAAAAAGTATGTCACGGGTGAGTCGTTTCGTGTGGTCTGGCACAGGTATGGAGTGATTCGGTACGAGTCTTACCTCTTGGAACAGGCTGTGGAAAAGGTTTCCTGTCACAAGTAACGTTCGGACATTCTGGAAATCCCCTTTTACCTGACTGTTTTTGACTAAAAGGTTCAAATCGTTCGGGTTTGTTCTAACAACTAGGGTGTCTTCCTTTAGACTAACACAATCAAGCACTGAAGATGATACCTCTCGTATATCCTCAACCCGTCGGTCTTGGCTTCTGGGTGTGTCGGAAATTTACGGAGTCGACGAACTTTCAACATTTTTTACAGTTCAAATACTTAGTGTACTTCGTGGTAAACCTTGAACTCTCCGTCTCTCCACTGTCGACCTTTTTGGTGTGGTGGACGGTCGTGACGGAGGCGGTCAAAGGATGGAGGGAAGGTCGACGTCACAGTGTAACTTTCACAGGTGTGAGGGCTCCCCGGGAGGCGTCAGACAGTGTAGACACTCAACAGGAAACTCTGTCTAGTCCAAGAGAATCTCTTGTACTTTCTGTTAGTATTCGGACCACTTTACGGGATACATACGGTCCAAACGTCAATGTCTAGTAGTAAAAAACGTCTACACCTACGTGTAAAGGCTCGTATGGTACCATTGTGGTTCTTAAATGAAACGGGCAAAACAGAGTTTTTAAAATTTTGACTATAATCGGGACCCACAAGTAACCTTCCTGACTACGATTTCGACTTTGAGGTCATGAAACCGGTGGAGTACACTTCTCAACTGAGTAACCTTTTCTGAAACTACCACCCTCTTCCCCTGCTGTCTCCTACTCTGCCGACCTACCATAGTGACTGAGTTACCTGTACTCAAACCCACATGAGACCCCCAACCACTACCTGTCCCTCCGGGTCACACGACACTAAGTACCCCAACGTTCCTCAGTCTGTGTTGACTCGTTGACTTGACCTGACTTGACTACTAAACCATCTAAAAGAATTCTATAAACAAGATATTTATGAAAGTCCAAAAGATTAGAACCCAAAACATTAATCCCTGGAGATTTTACGGTTGTCACTGAGATTCAACTGTAGATTTGGAGTTAGTTTTCGAATGAGTCTCGGAAAATACTTAATGTGTCAAACCCCCAAAAGAGAGATTTAATGACATTAAAACTGAAACATAGGGACTAGACAAGTAAAAACCTGTTAACAGGAACTGTCCATTTGAAATCACTCTATGAGTCTTTTATTTTGGTTACAAAACATATGTAATGGAATTTTATGTTAACAAGGGAAAGACTGTGAAACTTTTCACTTTCACTTTCAACAAGTCATCACAGGTTGAGACACACTGGATCTCTGATATGTCTAGTCTTATGACTCCACCCATCGGATAGGGAAGAGGTCCCTTACAAGGACTGGGTTCTTAGTTTGGCCCCAGAGGACGTGACGTTCACCTAAGAAATGGTCGACTTGATCAACAAAAGATACAGGAGATGGTATAAATACAGTAATTTACACTCTCGTTTTAGTGTAGACCGTATATCTCAAAAAGCGAAACGGTTCAGTATCGTGGTAAAAAAGGGGGTTATGTCATGTTAACTCATGTCTAAAGATCAAGTGTCACGAAAGGTTATAGAATAACACTCATAGAGTAACACTAAGAAACAGACAGTATTTTTTTTTAATGAACCCACACCACCATCTTACACCAGGGTTTACATAAAGAAAAGGAGAAAAAATTTTTTCTTTTCAAAATAAATTTTTTTTACTTATTTATTTTGGCGTTACGGTATGTACACAGCAATATCTCCCGTGACCCTTTTCTTAAAAGTGGTCACAAGGTTTACAGTCGATGTCAAAAATTTAAAGTCTCTCTTTTACCTAGTGTTCTGGGTCCCAGTAGTTTACAAATTCTTCGGATTCGTCGATCTCCCTAACAGAGGACTTTGTTTTCAAGAATAAGTCCATAGTGACCTTGGAGTAGTTGGTCCTAACCATCTTCATTGTAGGTAATGACACTTACGTAGACTAAGACTTGGTAGTTGGGGGTTTAGATTTTCATCCTCAAGTTTTATATTTTATTATTTGGGGCAATTGAGATGAAAGTCATTCAGACTTCGTTCATAAAGTCAGTTTCAATTTTTGGGGTAATTTTTGTTTTTTCACTTTAATATCGTAATAAGTTATCATAGTTTATATCTCTTTAGTTACCCGTTAATAATAATAAAAAAATTAAGTACTTCCAAGTAGACACACATCCCCTGACCATCTATGTTCGATGATGTAAATCTTATTTGTTGTTCCAGGATGACGTCTTACGTGTCTCGATATGAGTCATAGGACACTGTTTGACATTTTCCGATATTTTTTTGTATTTACTGAAACACACATAGTGACTCAGTCAAACGACATGTCGTCTCCACCCGTGGTGTCAAATTTCGTTTATCTGAAGTTAAATTTTTTTTTTTTCTGTTTTTATACACCAAATCTTAGGACAAAGGAATTTGTTTTTTTTTTCCTTTTACCCTCTCTACACTCCCTCCCTAGCCTTATGGTTGTGGAATGTACTGGACCTTTTCATGAGGTCTTTCGGAGCCGTAGGACAGGACATGTCCCTTCCTTCCTGAGTACGTTTCTTTGTCCTAATCCATCATGGACACTTCCCGGATTTTCTTGGAGTGGAGCGAACTCGTCTAGGACCGTGACGAGGTCCCCCTCAACGGTTGGTATCCTTCTCTCGAGACTCCTCTCCACTATTCCCTACTCCCCGTCCCAGGACCTCTTTGGCAACAGGCATGAACCGGACAGTCATGACCGTCTATGCAGAAGTAGGTCCACTCTTCCGTCGTTCATGCGTACGTACACCTCGAGTTCATAACGACATTTTGACAGTTGATCACGGTAGGTGTGTGTACGTAGTGACAGACATATAGAAAACAAACTAGACTTTCAACTCTACAATAAATTTTTATATAAAGGACCACAAGTATATTAACAGAATTGTGAATTTTTCATACACAGACACACACACAACTCTCTCTTACTCTCTCCCCCTTTGTCCTTTTCATTGTTGGGTATGACCATAAAGTACAATAAACATTCAAACTTTCGAGATCATAATATGTATATTAGACATCTCACAAAATCGTTGCATTAAAAGTTGACAAAAGTACAGAACTTCTAGAGTCATAATTATATCGGTCTATCCTTACCGAAACAATACCATACCAGGGTACACCACGACTTGAGAGGTTTCACGGAAACAACACGACTAGATTCTATTGACCAGAGGCTTTCGGACTACACCTCTTCAACTATCTCTTCGACACTACACTCAAACCTGGTCTGTACCCTCAATCAGTCGCCTCTCGACACCAAAGAACAAGGTCAACTCCTTCTCCGTGTGTAAGTGAGGTGAGTACTTCGGTACCGTCTTCCTTGTGACAGAGTCTCAGAAATGGATCGGGTCCCTGTAGATTTCCTTCTGTTGTTAATTTTACGGATACAAACCACTCACCGGGGACGTTCGTAGTTCGTCCGGGACACATAGTAACTGACATCAACCTCTTCGTCTCTATCAATTATCTTACGACGGACCACGGGCACCTGGAGCAACAACTCACTAGTCTTCCCCTTAAACTAAGTAATACAGGGGAAAGGGTAAACCGACCGGAAATCCTCTTCCGTTACCGTGGGGTGAGGTCATTAAAACGAACCTTTTAGGGTACCTACCTTTTCGGACCACCCGACGTGAGGTACCCCGGTACTTCTCAGTCTGTCCTGACTCGCTGAAGTGAAAGAACGTAATCTCTTCCTTTACCGTTAGGTGAGGTCACAAGAACGGATCTCTTAGGGTCCCCGACCCCTTGGACTACCCGACGGTAGATACTCTAGTGTATCTCAACCTGTGATGACTTCGCTAAATCGTCGTCACCGTCGTCGTCAGTCTTACTTTATCGGTATAGACAGAGTCAGTGTCATCATTTCGTTCATTCTATGGGTTCCTATTTTCGGTACTGCAGGTCCAACTATACACGACCTGGGTATTAAAATTGACTTTTCCTAGTTTGGGGCCCTTAGACAAATACTTAACCCGATTTAAATTAAGAGAATGGGAATTCGATGTTACCTCAACAGACTCCTATCATTTATATCACCTATTTTTACCAGGTCCCACTAATTTGGGAAACATCTTGAAAAAAAAAAAAGGTCAACGTACACAGAATGGGGTCAACTTGTACACTTATAAAGTCAAAACATAGAAGAGAACGGAACCTGGGCTTACATAATGTCAATTGACTTAAGAAACACACACATTAAAGGGTAAAATAGTTTTATTATGACTCAAAAGTAGAATGAACTGTGTCAGACTACACGTCCTTAACACAGTAAATAAAGTCATCAATAGTCCAGAATCTCAATAATACGAAGGAGAATAGATTGTTTGATAGATTAGACACTAATATGAACACCTTTGGAAAAAAGAACGTAAGAGGTTCCCGAGAAAGTGTCTGGACACCTCATGGGGATTCTTAACCAAGGACTTGTAGTCGTGTAAACCGACGGAGACACCAAAGGACCTCAACTCAGAGGAATCCATACATAATTATGGTAGGGAAGAGGTGAAGACCGTGTCTATGGATGACTAGAGACACGTAGTAAGTTCCTTTGACCCTAGGACCGACATCTGGATACGGTCCTCTTTAGAGAGGTAAAGGAGAAGGAAAGACCAGGAGGAAGAGAGGGGTGAGAGTAAAAAAGGGCAGGAGTTAAATAAATTTAAGAGATTTGAAAGTGTTTTACGACCTTTTACCATTAGTGGTTCCACAATCGTAGGGAGGATCTTGACTTCTCCGTCCTGATGTCTATTGATTCGACATCACTCAGATAACAGACGTAAAATCCATTAAAGGACTCACATTTAAGATAACATAAATAAATGAAGAGTTACGAACTAACTAACTAAATGTGAAACTTACAAAATGATCCTAAAAGGTCAATCAAACGAACCCGGTTTCGTGAAACGATTCACAGTCGAATTTGGTGAAAGAAATACACATCTTTCTCACACACACACACACACACAAACACACACACACACACACAAGACCACAGTCCACTTTTGAAGATACATATTTATTTACACTTCTGAAAACATATGCATAGAGGAAATAAGATAATGACATCATTTTTATACTTTACAAAATCAATACACAAAAATAACAACGAATCATAATAGTTGTGGTAATGACAACAAACGAGACTTCATACGAGGATTCCCCATGTGTAAAAATAAATAACGGTTGATTTTTCCAAGGTCACTATACCACGGACTGATGGAGGAGAGAAGGTAAGAGGTGATGTGATGATAAAAGGTGTGACCACGTGACAAAAACTGTTGTGACCGTAACGAAAAGGAGTTCGGTTAAGGTAAAGAAAGGAAGGCTAGGTTTCTGAAACGTTTATGACAATAAGACCTTTATGAGAAGGGGATCCGGACGTACTGAACGATGGAGGGAACAAACTCGAAGTGGTTACGACAAGTCTAGTGTGTTACTTTAGAGGTTGGGGGAGGGAAAGGAGGAGGAGGAATTTCCGTGAAATTCAGAGATGGGAGAGAAGGGAGAGGTCGGATTTAAAGGCTCTAAAAGTGTGTGTATGTGTGTGTGTACGCGTTTTGTTGACTTTTCTCTATTATTGTAGTTCCGAAACGAAGAATCTTAATTGAACTCAGTGAAAGACACGGCCGTTTATTTTCTATCAATTATCACTCAACTCAAGAAAGTCCTCGAAGGAGACAAAAAATATAACTATGGAGATATAAAAAATTCCGTTACAGTGAAACAAAACAAATGTTTATATAAAATATAGACAGTTCTATTCATAAAACAATAACGGAAAACACTTAAAGGAACAGATAAAACGAACAAGAAAGTCTATATTAAATAAAATAATTACAACGGTTTTTAACATTCATTTTAGTCATAAATGTCTTTATTTTACAAAAAAATTCAGTAAAGACGACAGACAGAAAAATGTTTATTGTACCTTATAAAAAATTAAAAATTTTTATTAGAATAACACAACCGGTCCTTAAGATTTGTTCCTACACATTTACTCAAAAGAAAAAGAATCATGGTTCTTTCCGTTACTCATATACCGAATTATTTAAAGATAAAGATGAAAATCTTAAATTTCTCTTAACAAAATAACCTATTAAATGTAGAAACTCTGTAAATGCAAAGAAAGAGGGAAGGAAAAAGGGGGACAGAGAGAAGGAGAAAGAAAGGAAGGAAGTAGGGAAAGAATGGGGTCCAAAAACGAACTGACTCGGAAAAGACTTTGTTTTCATTAAGGTGAGTCCCAACTTATAATAGGAGAGTCTTAGAGTAAGGTAAAAAGTAAAGATGATAACCTTAATTGAAGGAGAAGGGGGAATAATCTAAAATGTGTCAACATAGTTACAAAGACTAAATAAAAAGGTTCTTGGTCGAGAACAAAATAATAGAGTTGTGCAAAAAAAAAAAGATAAAAACAAAGTTAATTATAGATGAAAAATGAAAGAAAAAAATTTTATATTTAAATATAAAAATTAATCTCCAATTAACGAAATGTTACAACATAACCAAAACGGTATGTAGTTGCGCTTAAACAGTGTCTATATGTGCACAAGGGGTAGGACTTTGGGGAGGGAGGAGTCAGGAACACGGTAGGGAGAACCAGTAGAGTCACGTGGTCGGGGTTCGCAAGTCATAGTACGTAACTTGGACCTGACCGCTAAGCAAAGTACATACTATCATATGTACTAAGTTACGGTAAGAGGGTTTAGTAGGGTGGGAGAGGGAGAGGGTGTCTCAGGTTTTCTGACAAGACATGTATACATAAATAAAACTACAGAACGTATGTCCAAATAACAATGGTAACGGTCCCAGGATGGACCCACCTAGGTCCCATTAAACTTCGCCCCTGTCGCACCCGCTCCTTTTTGAATAAATAAATCTTTATACCACTCTCTAATCCTTCTTTATCACATCGTCCTTTTAAATCACTTCTTTTCTCTGACTTATTGAACCAAATGTAACTTTTGGTTATTTAAAGGTCTGTTCCTTGAACGTGGTAGATGCAACCCGGTTACCACGGGCAAACTTATAACCTCCCACGGGGCGGAAACCGAGGGAGAGAGTGCCTAGAATCTTCGGTCCCGTTCATTCATCTGTACTGTTCGGAGGGTTGAGGTCTATCCTTAAGTCGGTCTTTTCCTCTTATCTGGTGTGTCCCCTTTCGTCAGGTCACTCACCGGGTAAGAGATAACAACATTTCAGAAAAATATGGAAAAAAACAAACAAAAAACATGTATCTCTGGTTACCTTTTATATTTTAATACGTCGTAGTCGTCGGGAATGAGAATAGTTCTGGTCCGAAAGAGAGACGTATGGATCCACATATGTGTTTAGAATACACTAATTGTAGTAGAAGAGTGGTCTTCCGGTTAATTGTAAAATACCGGGAAAAGACTATTCTCAAACAGTTGGTATTCTGAATAAACAGAATTTTAACAACAAGAAGGGTATCAGACCACGGTAAGAGTCTTTCGTGATTTACTTCAATGTACGAATGTATCGTTTTTTTGTTGATAATTATTGTTACTTTATTCATGTCACTATATATTGTGTCCCTTTTCACTAATTGAGTTTTCAGATCACAACGATTGTAGTTTTGATAATAAAAGGGAAAAGATATAGGGTTAATGTAACTAATTATAGGAAGTCCACGGATTTTCTATTTCTTATACCTCCGGACCGTCGTCAGTAACTGAGTTGTCACTTTGGGCAGTAGTTATATTTAAAATCGTAAAATCTTTTCCGAGACATAGAAATTCTACGAAATTCGAAACACGGAGAGTACACCTTTCCCACGGTATTCCCACGACAGTAGACGTATAGACATTCGTTAAGTGTTTAACATTTTCAGGGGTTGACAATCCGTTTAATTTCTCGGTAGTTTCACCAAACTCGACTTTATATCAAAAGTATACGTCCTCTGATTAACCTCGAGATTCAATTCCAAAAGGTCTCTTTCCACCACCGCACACCTTTCGTGTCATGTTACTCCTTCTGTCTGACCAAAACCTCCCAAAACCCTATAAGTCCTTTTGGGTGCCCTTGGTGACTCAGACTGAGCGGAACGGGCAGTCTGGACAGTACCTACCCTAGAGGGTACGACCAAAGACCGTTGTTATAAGGATTTAAGGTATATATACACAAGTCAAGTCAAGTCAGCGGTTCAGCACAGGCTGACAAACGCTGGGGTACTTAGTGTCGTGCGGTCCGGAGGGACAGGTAGTGGTTGAGGGTCTCGAATGAGTCTGAGTTCACATAGTTCAGTCACTACGGTAGGTCGGTAGAGTAGGAAACAGCAGGGGAAGAGGAGGACGGGGGTTAGGGAGGGTCGTAGTCTCAGAAAAAGGTTACTCAGTTGAGAAGCGTACTCCACCGGTTTCATGACCTCAAAGTTGAAGTCGTAGTAAGGAACGTTTCTTTAGGGTCCCGACTAGAGGAATTCTTACCTGACCAACTTAGAAGAACGTTAGGTTCCCTGAGAGTTCTCAGAAGATGTTGTAGTATCTAGTTTTTGTAGTTATGAAGTCGTGAGTCGGAAGAAGTGTCAGGTTGAGAGTGTAGGTATGTACTGGTGTCTTTTTTCGTATCGGAACTGATCTGCCTGGAATCAGCCGTTTCATTACAGAGACGAAAACTTATACGATAGATCTAACCAGTATTGAAAAGAAGGTTCCTCATTCTCAGAAAATTAAAGTACCCACGTTAGTGATAGACGTCACTAAAACCTCAGGGTTTTTTATTTCAGACTGTGACAAAGGTGACAAAGGGGTAGATAAAGGGTAGCTCTTTACCCTGGTCTACGGTACTAGAAGAAAAAGACTTCCAACTCGAAATTCCGTTGAAAAAGTGACAGGAGAAAGTGAGAAAGTTCTCCGAAAAATCAAGGAGAAGTGAAAAGACGGTATTCCCACCAAAGAAGACGTATAGACTCCAATAACTATAAAGAAAGTCGTTAGAACTAAGGTCGAACACAAAGAAGACCAGGTTCCAAAGAGTACTACATGAGACGTATCTTCAATTTATTCGTCCCACTGTTATATGTCGGAACTACATGAGGAAAAGGATAAACCTTGGTCAGACAATAACGTATAGGTCAAGATTGACAACGAAGGACTGGATGTATATCTAAATAGTTCTCCGTCCAGTCCACCAGACCATAAGGGTAGAGAAAGTCTCAAAAGGTGTCAAATAACACTAGGTGTGTCAGTTTCCGAAACGGGATCATTTATTTCGTCTTTATCTACAAAAAAAGACCTTTAGAGAACGAAAAAGGTACTAGGTCGTCTACAACCGTTAAACTAGAGACCAAGGAGACGGAAAAGATTTTGGTCGAACTTGTAGTCCTTCAAGTACCAAGTGCATAATTACTTCGGACCGAATCTTTTAAAATTCGTAATGAAATGATCGTACACTCTACTCACTTTAACATGCCATCAAACTCGTAAGAAACCGTAATGGAAAGAAACCTTTACATTACTTACTTTTGACTGGAAAAGGTCAGGGTACCGGTGACGACTCAAAAGGTTTACACGACCGTATAACTCACGTCGTGAAAGTATCGTAGTAGAAAGTCCTAAACTTTATCGAGTTAACCTTAAGGTAGTGGAGGGGACACAGACAATCAAGGTATGTTAAAGACAGGAAATAACTCGGGTAGAAACGTACTTTATCAGGGAACCATAGAGATTAATAGAACTTTTCTAGAGATCAGAAAGGGCAAGGTAACAAAAGGAGATAAAGAAACGTGACTAGCGACTCCTTCGGAAAGAATAGAGAGGTACCAGAAGAAACCTTGAGACGTAAGTTTACCCATATCGAAAGGAAGAGAGCAAACGGAAAGTGAAGAGAAGAAACTGTCGATAAAAGTTCCGGAAGAGTCTGTAGGTAAAACGAAAGAAAAAGAACCTCTACCAGAACGAGGGACATGGGATACATTACAGTACCTGGAGACAAGTATCCGGTAGTTCGTGAGATAGTCTAGATTAGAGAATTTAGATAAAGAGTGAAAGTGACATAGTGTCATTCCCTAAACTAAATCCAGTATGGACTTATCACCAAAAGGGATGAAAGAAGTTAAAAACAGACTTAAACCGTTATTCCTTAAGTACTAGACTAGGTGTCAGTCAAAGACCAGAACGAAAACGACTAACATACCTCGGAGAGGTGTAAACCGACGTTTCTTATATTAGTTAGACTAAAACAATGATTGGTAGACCACTACAGGTGCACATCTTAGAAAAGAACACGAAAAACTTCTCCCACAAACGATACTGTTCACGCAAGAGAAACGTTTTGACATAATCGGAAACAGGACTAAGTAAGATATGAGGTTCCGGTTTAAAAGGACAATGAGATCCACAAAGAACTGAAGGATGAAAACGTAAGGTTAGGGGATATTACTTTTCTCGTATAAACAAACTCACAATCAAGATTTTTCAGAACATCCAGAAGTATCCAAATAAAATTCCATAAAATAATAAAAACAACACCACCATTTACCCCAATAAAGTAATTAAAAAGAAAGAGTAGAAAAAAGTAATCACATATTTTGACGTTATTTAAAGACACGTAATTAAAATATAGGACGTTGAGATAGTTTAGGTAAGTAATCAAGATCATTAAAAGACCACCGTAGAAATCCTAAAAAATAAATCTCATTGTACATTAAACTTTCTCTCTGTCAAATTGAAGAAAAATTTAAATATAAGGAAATTAAAAAAGAAGAGATAACCCATCCTTAAGGTTTTGATACGACGTATTATCACCGTTCTCACGTGTATGAACATAACAGGGATTATAATTTTGTGAAAATTCAAAGAGTGGTAAGTCTTACTACAAATGACAAATACAAACAACATATACCGGAAATAAAACAACTGTATACAAGGGAGGTGATAGACCTCAAAGATAGTATTTACCAATGACTTAAAATAGTTTTCAAAAAAGACGTAGATAACTCCACTAGTCTATCCAAAAAAAAAAAAAAAAAAACCAATTTATTTACCGAATATAATTTGTGTAACCTAAATCCTCAATACTCTGAAATGATTTTGAAGAACGTCTTTTTGGTGTGGAATTGTTGTTTAATTGAATTAACACTTTTTTTACATTTCACTCAGTTATGTCTCGGAGTAAAAGAAAAAAAAAGGGGAGGTTATGTCATAACATTACGATATATATATATACACACACACACACACACACACACACTCACACATACACTTAACGCTAGTCTACCAAAAATAAGTAGTCAAGTAATTATAACCCACGGTATGACTATTTAAACGTTCACAACTGTGTGAAAACGTAAGGAAATTACTTAGGGTCAACTAGTACAAAATACTAGGAAAATTACATAAAAACCTAAGAGAAACGAACATAAAGCAACTCTTAAAAAAACATACAGAATACAAATAGTCACTCTCACCAGACATTGAAAGGAAAAAAATACCATAAACAGATCAAAAACCATAGTCCCACTACCACCAGAGGATTTTACTCAAACCCTCCCAAGGAGAGAAACTTCGGAGAACTTCCTCAAACTCTTCCTAGTCAACTCAAGTCAAGTCAAGTCTCAGTACGGACTGAGAAACCCTGAGGTACTTAGTCGTGTGGTCCGGAGGGACAGGTAGTGGTTGGGGACCTCAAGTGAGTCTGAGTGTACGTAGCTCAGTCACTACGGTAGGTCTGTAGAGTAGGAGACAGCAGGGGAAGAGGAGGACGGGGGTTAGGAAGGGTCGTGGTCTGAGAAAAGGTTACTCAGTTGAGAAGAGTACTCCACCGGTTTCATGTCCTTAAAGTCGAGATCACAGTAAGGAACGTTTCTTTAGGGTCCCAAATAAAGGAAGTCTTACCTGACCAACCTAGAGGCACGTCAGGTTCCCTGAGAGTTCTCAGAAGAGGTTGTGGTGTCAAGTTTTCGTAGTTAAGAAACCGACAGTCGGAAGAAGTGTCAGGTTGAGAGTATAGGTATGTACTGGAGTCCCTTTTGGTATCGGAACTGATCTACTTTAAATCAGTCGTTTCATTACAGAGACGAAAACTTATACGACAGATCCAACCAGTATTGAAAGGAACGTTATTCATTTGAATAAAATAAAAGTACCGACGTTAGTGGGAGACGTCACTAAAACCTCGGGGGGGTTTTATTTCGGACTGTGACTATCTACAATCGATCAGGGATTTACAAACTATCTTTAAGACACTTCGGTAGGTCAAGACCTGTAATAAAACAACTTATGAAAAAATTTTTAATATAAACAAATAAAAACTGACACGACACAGAAAAACGACAAACTCGAAAAGAGAACAACTCACTCACCCCCGATGAGTACTGAAGAGTATTGTACTGTAAAAAAGTACGTATTGCTTCCGGGACCCGTGTACTCGAAGTCATCAACGTTAAGAGTCCGAGACATCGTTCCCGAGTCTTCGACACCCCATACCTGAATCTACGTGGTGTTGTTTTATTTATAATATATAAAAAATAATAGATAATAATGTCCGATAATATTCTAGAACTTATAATAGGGATATTATATGTCTTTAGGTATATATATATATCAACCATAGATAATTATGGTATCAGAGTTGAGTTAAATACGGAGGGGAGTGGAAGAGGAACCATGGTTACAAACAAAATATGTACTCACTGATAAAAACAAAATATTTATCCAAATAAAGATGTTAAAAATTAACATGGATATTTACTATATAGTATGAGTATAAAGAGTCAAAGTGAATTATACTAGTAGAGATCCAGGTAGGTACAATTTTACATCGTAATAAAGTAAGAAAAATACTGATTATAGAGTGACATACATATTGTATATAGAAAGAAATAGGTAAGTGGATAGATGTCCGTGAATTTAAACAAAGGTACAGACGATGATATGTAACACGATGATATTTGTGATAACACGTAGAGAGAAAAGACTACCCATTAAAAATAGGATTGACCTATATACGGGTCATCACCCTAACGACCTACTATACCATTGACATAAAAATCAAAACTTTTTTGAGGTATGTCCCTCCCTTTACCCTTCCTCCAATTTTTACCTCCTGTATATACATATGGATACCCACTAAACACAATTCTAAACTGTCTTTTGTTGTTTTAGACATTTGGTTAATAGGGAGTTAATTTTTTTTATTAAATTTTTCTTGATGTATGACAAAAGTTATCATTGAGAGAGTCAAAGAACTGAAAGTACAGATCCTACGACAATTAGACGGACGGAATATACATCAAAAATTTTAGACAAAAATAGACTTTATGAACATCCTCACCTTTAAAGTCTAGTATACCAGTCAAAGAACAATAGTAATGTTCCGGGAAAACATCACTACAAATATTACAGAGGATGGTTTATATAGGGTGATGATGGTATTTGCTCAGGGCAAATTTTTACAATGGAGATAGTACAGAAGAGACATGTTATAAATTATGAAAAAGTGATGAGTCTCCACTATAGAGTCATATCCAAAACATAGAGATAATTATGTGACCCGAAGAGGTCACCGTGTCACGATTTCTTATATAGACGTTTACGTCCTTAGTTTCCTCTACACTCAACCCTTCTAAGGGACCTCATCCTTTACCGTTGAATGAGGTCTTAAGAACGGACCTTTTAAAGTACCTTTCTCCTCGGACCACCCTATACCAGAGACCCTAGTGTTTCTCAACTTGTGTATTCTCAAGTGTCATTGAGTGATATTACTCGTATAAAGTACATGAAAATTTATGACACTTGACATAAATGACCAACTATAGTAGAAGGTCTATACCACACCATAAACTGTAAAAAGTAGTATCCTCGGACCATCGTTAAAAACTTCTGATCCATAGAAAATTTCGGATGGTCTGAACCCTTATAAATCACGAAAACTAAACAAAAAATTTTCGTGATATTCGACACAAATTGACAACCATAACAGAAGGACTCTCACAGGACCAAAATGAAAAAAAAAAAAAAAAAAAAAAANNNNAAAAAAAAAAAAAAAAAAAAAAAAAAAAAACCAGTCACTGGGGACTATACAAGTTCCCATTCGCAGTACAACTCAGGTCACCGGAACACTTTTAATCTACAGGTGGTCGCTATCAAAAGTCCGACTGCGATGACTTCTTCGGAGGTACGATCTTCCGAAAAAATAAGGGAGGAGAAAATCTAACCGTTGTCGGTGGACTCTCAAAAAGAGTCCGGACTGACATGTGACCTCATCTTACTCGATCCCCTACGGTGGTTTGGACTATAGAGGAGTGAGAACCTAAAAAAAAAAAAAAATTCATTTACAAGGATAAGAGAAATTCAACTTCTGTTCCTACTCAACCAAAATACACGTGTCTAAGACTAAAGAACCGTGACTCACATGATCTACTTGAGTAGACACGAAGAAGAGTGGGTATAGTAATCTTGCACAAAACAGATGGGGAGTGCGACTTCATCCAAATCGACGTAAGACATAAAATATACATAGACACCCTTCTTTAATTACGGTTCAAGGTCTACATAGGGAAGGTAGGTCGTCCTAGGACACCATGGGTACTCAAAGAACGGTCCAACCTCACAGTGGAAACTCACCCACAAGTGACGACACCCAAAAACATAGGGTGGACAGGTAACGTAGGGTATTACAAAGAACTTAACTGGGAGGAAGTGAGTCATACTACTGTACATGTAAGTAGAGATGGAGACTTGTACCGGATACAAGTACAAGGTTGGGAACTAAGTATTAAGTAAGGTCTGGAGATAGTGTAATAGGTATACAGACAGGTCCATGCGATAGAAATTAAACTAAAGACCTGTACCAAAAGTCACACACCATAAGGTTTGGATGAGTAAAGAATTTATAAAGTCCTCTACTAGATTAAAAAGTATGATAAAGATGGAAAATTTTATATGAAAAAGGAGAGTACCCCCACGTGAAAAGATCAGTACGAATATCACGGAGAATGGTCCAGGTGGGGTTCTCATGGGATTTCGTAGGTGACATCATTACAATGAAATGGTGACTACGGTACAGGTCTAAAGTCGTTACCGGAAAAAGGTACGAGTCCGTCTCCCCTATTACAGGAACTTCAAATTTACGAACATAGAGAATCTTAAGTGGATTACACTTTTAACAGTAGACGAGAAAAGTTCTTTGTTCCTTAACACAAATGGACGAGTATAGGAAAAGTACAATCGAAGGAGACACAAATGAAAGTCAAGTCAAGTCAAGTCAACGAGTCAGTACAGACTGAAAAACTCTGGGGTACTTAGTGTCGTGTGGAGGGACAGGTAGTGATTTAGGGTCTCAAATGGGTTTGAGTACAGGTAGCTCAGTCACTACGGTAGTTCTGTCGAGTAGGAGACAGAAGGGGAAGAGAAGGACGGGGGGGGTTTAGGGAGGATCGTACTTTTAGAAAAGGTTACTCACTTGAGAAACGTACTCCACCGGTTTCATAACCAAAGTCGAAGTCGTAGTAAGGAAGGTTACTTGTGGTTCCTAACTAGAGGAAATCCTACCTAACCAACCTAGAGGAACGTCAGGTTCACCGAGAGTTCTCAGAAGAGGTTGTGGTGTCAAGTTTTCGTAGTTAAGAAACGTTGAGTCTAAAGAAGTGTCTGGTTGAGAGTGTAGGTATGTACTGCTGACCTTTTTCGTATCGGAACTGATCTACCTGGAATCAACCGTTTCATTACAGAGACGAAAACTTATACGATAGATCCAACCAGTATTGAAACGAAGGTTCCTCATTCACAGAAAATTAAAGTACCCACGTTAGTGGTAGACGTCACTAAAACCTCGGGGGTTTTTATTTCAGACTGTGACAAAGGTGACATAGGGGTAGATAAAGGGTACTTCACTACCCTGGCCTACGGTACTAGAAGCAAAAGACTTACAACTAGAGAGTCGGTTGAAAAAGTGAGAGCAGAAAGTGAAAGTAATTCTCCGAAAAGTCAAGGAATAAATTTAATAAATTTAATACACGTCTCATGTAGTACTCTTTACGAGTCGACTTCCTTTGTGTTCGACCTTAGTTCTAAAGACCCTCTTTATAGTTATTGGAGTCTATACGTCTACTGTGGTAGGAATACCGTCTTTCTCTTCTGAGAACTCTCAGGGAACCTGACGTTCCTCCAGGTTGGTTACGTAAGATTTCCTCTAGTCGGTACCCACAAGAAACCTTCCTGACTACGACTTCGACTTTGAGGTTATGGAACCAGTGGAGTACGCTTCTCAACTGAGTAACCTTTTCTAAGACTACGACCCTCCCTAACTCCCGTCCTCCTCTTCGCGTGCTGTCTTCTACTCTACCAACCTACCGTAGTGGCTGAGCTACCCGCACTCAAAATCACGTGAGGCACTCAATCACTTCCTGTCCCTCCGGACCGTACGACGTTAAGTACCCCAGCGCTTCTCAGTCTGTGCTGACTCGCTGACTTGACTTGACTTCACTTGGGAACACATACCACACAGATAGTCATTAGTAAAATTCCAACGACAATCTCTTTTATAGGTGTTCCGCCGTCGTAAAAATTTAAAGGATGAGAACGATAACATTCTCGTCGGACTCTCCAATAGACTCCGGACCAACATTTACTTTGTGTCCTTCCGTGGTTTTCCAATTAAAAGAAATCAGAAACTCCAAAATGAAATTTACCTTGACACCAAAAATAACTTCTGATAAATGTGGTAACATCAACAAAGTCCCTTTGTCAAAGAGGAAGGAAAGGTGTCAATAGACCTCCATAAGTCAACACCAATGACAGTGTCGATACAGAAGACTTAGACAACTCGTGTACAGAGAACTATGTCCTCTAGGTATACCCTATACTTCATATCAATTTGACAATAATTTCATACTAAAAATTCTATATAAATTATTGTTTTGTTTGTGTTTTTCACTCCTGAAAAAAGTGATGATGACACTTCCGATACCCTTACTATTGACACTCCGTATCTCGCCAAATAAGTAACTACCCGTACCAGTATCTTGACCGATCACTTGTCGTTAAGATTTGAGGTCCTTCGTAAGTCGATACTAGTCAAATACGACTCATGTCACAGTGGTCCTCCTAATTGACTCGTTGTATAACGACTATATATTTGGAGTTCTTTTGTACAAAATGATTCTATGTATCACATAGTATCGACCTTCCTTCCTTCCTTCCGTGAAGTCTTTTTGAGGAAATTTTACACGTAAGTGAGGACTCTGTCATAAAGACGTCATGGTGGGAAGGGAAAGTTTATCATTGTACGAACGATCAGTACAAGGAACTTTCCTTTTACTGAAGTCCTAATCTAAAATAAATCGTACGAAAGAATTTGAAAGTTACACCTTTGGTAGTGAGTGTCGACAAATTATATTATTAAAATTCGTCCTAGATAGACATGAATAATTATAAGGTCCATCAAACCTGTCGTTCCTCTGGTTCGGTAAGGTAACATTTCCTTCAGTTCACACTTATAAGTTACTTTCCTAACCACAACTTCAAGGTTATGAGACTGGTGGACTACTTTTCTCGGTTGAGTAACCTTTTTTAGGACTACGACTCTTTCCGACTTCTGTCCTCCTCTTCCCCCACTGTCTCAACTATACGAACTTACCGTAGTGACCGAGATACCTGTACTCAAACTCGTTCAAGGTCATCTACCACTACCTGTCCATTGGACCTCACGGTGGCAGGTACATCGACGTTCCTCAGTCCGTGTCGATCCACTGAACTGTTGTTTCCATCCAAAAAGTGATCAGTTCAAGTAAAATATTTATTAGACTCTCAACACTCGTACAGGAACTTTGTTGTTTAGTTAAAATCCTTTAATAAAACTTTTACTCTAGGTACCTCTCTAAAATTCTCGAGGATTGGATACGTCTTAAAACACACACGTCCTTAATAAGACCCCTTGTAAAGGTACTCCAATTCTTGGTGACCATATTTTCGATACATTTATACATCAAGTCAAGTCAAGTCAGTGAGTCAGCACAGGTTGAGAAACACTGGGGTACTTAACGTCGTACGGTCCCGAGGGACAGGTAGTGGTTGAGGACCTCATTTATACGAGATTAGCGTTGTACTTTGTAAACTATTCACATCAACAATAACATAACTATATAGTAAATGATAAATCAAGAACTCCTTTTGGTCCAATCATCTTATCGAAACATCTTAGCACTTCTCAACTATATTTGTCATACAACACTAACGAATCTCAATGTCACTAAAAATTTTTTTGAGAATTATGGTTACCCCCAAATAGTCTCCTGAGTACAGGAAGACCGAGGTACGGATCTCACTATGTTAAACAAATGTTTTCGTTATTACTTACTTTACCTTACGTTGTGAGACTTTTGTATCTTTGAGTGTTTGTATCTGTGATGACGAGTAAGACGACGATTCAGTGAAGTCAACACAGACTGAGACACACTGGGGTATCTACCTTCGGGTGGTCCGAGAGGGTAGGGACCCTAAGAGGTCCGTTCTTGTGACCTCACCCAACGGTATGATCGATGACAGTTTGTAAATACTCTATTAATCCCTTTAAACTAGTGACTGATCCATAAACTTATGGATCTTGTAATCGGTGTGACGTTGTGACGGTAATAGTGTTGTATTTGTCAATAGAAATCTTTTTCTCATGAATAGAAAAGTTTTACACATAACTTCATAAATACCTTTTTTATTAAGTTCCGAGTCCATCCGCTCTCAGTCTCCTCTCTCCTTTTTACCAGTCGAGTTTACGGATACTTTTAAAGGGATCATCCACACTTTCCAACAACGACTTGGTTCTTTTCTACGGCCCTAAGAACCGGAGACCTCCTCTTCTCAAGTTAGACCCCAGTCTCTACTCCGAACCAGAGGGTCTCGAAAACATGTTATCTAAAAATAATTTCATACCTTCCCTATCTCTTTCGAAGACTGTATCTGTAGTCTTCCCTTGTCTTTCTCATGGGAAAACGATCACAATCGTTATATCAATATATAAGAGGTTAAGTAATAATGTTACTTAGTTTCTTACAGACCTCCAACATTTCTAGAGTGATCTGGATGAAAATATTAAATGTAAAATTCTATTCTCCTAGGCGATCTTCAAATAAATAAATAAACAAAAAAGGTCTCTGACAGGAGTTCGTCCTATGTTATAACGATATTACCTCCCTAACCCCCGTCCTCTTCTTCCCCTGCTGTCTCCTACTCTACTGACCTACCGTAGTAGTTGAGTTACCTGCACTCAAAATCACTTGAGGCCCTCAACAACTTCTTGTACTTCCGGACCGTACGACGTTAAGTACCCTAGCGTTTCTCAGTCCGTACTGACTCGTTTACTTGACTTGACTTGACTTGACTTGACTTCCTTTCATCTACCCTTTTTTTTCAAACAGGAAAGAAGGAGGAACTATTAAGGTCTGGGGAGAGAGGAACTCCTGGGGACCTGAAGAATAGTTGGACGGATCCTTTAATGAAAGAGTCCTAGTACCCTTATTAGAAGTCAACTATGAATTGTCGACTATAAATTTCTTCCTTTTGGCTCTAACCCCTTTATCAAATCTTTGAAACAAGTCTTATTATAGTTTCCATGTATCCCGTAAGAGGGAACAACCGACATCTTTAGAATATTAGTCTCGTCTCTTTACTACACAACTTAAAAAGACATCCTCTATTTAAAATCACATTGGTTCATCGATACGAGGTATCCCTTTCAAAAAACGTTTCCGTAGGTCTATTATTTATATCATTTTTGCAATTATGGTCTTTGAGTGGAGAACATTAGGAATCACGTTATTAGCTAACCTTGTGTCTGGTAGTCCTCTTCTTTATCAATCTACCTTTGTTCTGCTTTGTCTTTTACCTCGTGCGAAAGGGGATCACTGGGTAGGTACTTAGAATCGTAGGCATTTTCACCGTAAATGACAGTCGACGGTGAAAGTTCTATAAGAGGGAGTTTTTCGACTGGGGTGTAGAGTCGAAGTCGTCCAGTGTGTAAAGTCTCTTCTATTAACTAAATAAAGTTCAGTTTCAGTAAAAGAATTGCCTGTCTCCCGTATGTCATCCCCTCCGGAAATCTATGTCTGGATTCTCTGTCACACTCGTGGAACACACACCCCCCCACCCCCCCCCCTCCTATATTTTAATAAAAACTCCGTAAATTTTTAAGATTTATAAGTTTATGAATCTTATTAGGAATACAAACCTTATTAGTATTACGAATAATACTAATATATTATAGTATATTATTTACGAATAATATTAATGTATTATTAATACGATACCTTATTAGGAATTACAAAAAACGTTTGTACTAATACACTCCTTTACAGACAGATAATCATTACGACCTTTCTATAACTACTCATATATAATCCTCCCTACTTCTCTGACCTCCACACCTTAAACGGTATTTTAGAAATCCTTTTTTTCTAACTTTCTCTTCCTCTTTCTCTCTCTTGATAATCCCGTCTGAGGACCAGTCCATTCGCATCAGAATTTCACCCACAACTTTCTGAGGAATATGTGAAGACGAACCCTTGTAGAACCTCTTAAAATGTACGATCTCTCTCCATCAATACTACAGTGTCCTGTATTGTAACAAACAAACAAACAAACAAATTCGTCTTCAAATCCTTCATCTAAACTATTAGAGTCTTTGAAGAAAAGTGTGTACTGTAAAACTCATAATAAGCAAACTGTTATGAATTTTACGACTAGTTTATTCTGGTAGACCGTCCACCCATTCTAAAAAGTACACTAAAAAAGTTGGTTCATCAGTCACTTAGTTTAAGTCAACCTTCCACTGTCGGTAAAAAACGGAGTTTGATGAAAACGGGACCAGAACTCTCAGGAACGTGTATAAACTGTTTCGTACGACCAATATACGGGAATATTTGAGGACCCTTACACCCCAAACCTTTCAGTTGAGTCACTCCTTAATATCTAAAGATGTACGCTCCTTACCTAAGTACAGAGTTTCCCCCTTGACATTCGTTTCCTTTAGTTGGGTAGATTTTTGTAGAACGTCCGTCGCTGTCTACGATGTTCCTACCGTGGTGGCTCGAAGACACATAGACCGAACCGTCTGTACAACTTTCTACCACCCTTCCGTTGAGGGAGAGACACATAGGGTCACATCATTAAGGTCCCTCACCACTAGCAATGTGCTCGTGACCGTCGACACTACTCTTAAGGACGTTATTGTTTACTTCACTTCCAGGAAGGTACCTTCAGAGTCCATGTACACGACTTGGTGTCTCCACTTATTCGGAAACGGAGATTTGGGGTCTTTCGACCTTTCGTCCTCCTCCAAAGCGTGTTTGGTCTATAGGTCTCCCTCCATTCTTAGTTCAACCGTCATTACCACTATGAGCTACCGAAACAACTACCACAACCATACAACCTTATGTGTCTGAGAGGTGTAGGGGAACCTCCGGTCCAGGGTCCTTTTCTCGCTCCAGAACAACTATACGACTTGAGCGGTGAGGTGGTCTGGGTACCAGTACCCGACTCCTAGGTCCACCTGCACCGACGTCAAGTGGGACGGTCAACCGTAAACCACAATAATCCTTAGTTGTCGTCCCACTGGATTAAGAGTGTCCTTAACGGTTGCTTACGTCCCGTAGTACTTTCACCCTGGAAGTATGTACTTTGTCGGGGGGTGGTACAGCTTCTCTTCTATGATACCCATACTCTCTTCACGACACAAACTTTCTTCACGATATAAACTCTTACCTCTGTGACTTCTGAGGTGACCACCCTCACGACTGGGCCGTGTGAAACGGCTCCCGGTAGTACATCGTAAATAACTTTCGGAAGTTTACGTGTTTGAAAGTTTGTGTGTCAAGGGTGACTGTCCGTAAACAATTTCCTGTATTACTTCTGACCGACCTTTGGAAAGTAGTGGTTCTACCAGCTGTGTCGGTACAAACACTATAACTGTTTACCCTTTACACAAGCTCAGGTTGTTCTCTCGACCCAATTTATGTCCTACGATCGAAGTATGTTCCCCCGATACACGGTCGTAATTCTTATCTGTACCTGACCATACTCCACACTATAGAACGTACAGACGGAGAGAAGTTCCAAGCAGGAACAAAATCGAACACAACCATGGTCCGTCGAAACTGGGGGTCTCATCATAAGTGAAAATCCCTACGTGTTGTAAAAGAACTGAGTGAGTAGTCACCTGTAGTTCTAACAGAGACCCAAATCTGATAATATTTATTGTTTCAATATTTGTGAAGAGAGGTTTTGAACCCCACTACCATACAAAAGTAAAAGAAGTAGATCTATGGATCCTGATCCTAAATCACCCAGTATGTCGTTCACATAGAAAGTGAAGAATCTTTCAGGATTTGACAAAGGAGTTTATCGACACGGTAAAATGTAGACGTGGTCGGTACATACTTCCGAGGTGAAAGATGAATAGACTGTGAAACCATGTTGATAAGTAAAAAGAATACCGGTAAGATCAACGGTAACTTTGTTTTACACTGGTTAGTCTCCTCCTTCAATGAGTGTCATATAGTTTGTCATTCTCGTGTAATACTTTGTCATACACATTACATTAGTCCCTACACTGATCTTGACCTTCAGATATAAGAGTCACTCATTCTCTATAAAACTTAACCCAATCTCCCTAATTCCTTTAAAACTTTCGACAGACATAACACTTCTTAGTCTAAGTGTAATTATCCTTTCTGGTCCATTATTATATTCACCTCTCGAGTTACTTAATAGTTCTCGAGGTTCCCTTCGGGATTCTACAATCACCTGAACCTGTCCCTCTGGCTAAAGAGGAGGTGTTTAATTACTTTTCTACTAAACTTACGACTCGTTGAAGGTCTTTTCTCGAAGACTTACGAACACCTCCTGTCGTCCGTGGTCTTTCCGTCTGATAGGAGAAGTTTTCCTCCATCCTGTTTTATATTTTCTGTCTAATTTCTCAATCCCCACCTCTACAGGGTCCCTCCCTCAGTACTTCCTCCTATTTAAAGGTTTGTGGTCCTTTGGTAGAGTGGTCACTCAGACACCCCGCAAGACCTCAGAGTCACCCGTCGTATTGATCATCCTCTTTATTCTGGTTTTTTCGTGTCTTGTACGAGGATTGACGTTGAGGGTCACCTCTTTATCGGGTCTACGAGCACAAGTGGTGGTCGTTCGGCCCCGACCTGTCCCTCCTCATCCAACGTCCGAATCCCATTTCTGACCCCCTGGTCTTACGGGACTCCTGTTAGACTCTCGTAAGACGATGTTTGAACTACATCGTTAAGTTTGACACCCTATTGGTAGCTCTCTTTTCTTTTTTTCTTTATCTCTTTTTCTCTTGAAAGGGTGCTTTTCGAGATTGGATTACGTGTCGAACCGGGCGAGTGTCTTGTTTTCTGACTCACTTATGGTTTCCTCTTGATCGGTCGACACCTAACCGGGCAGGGGGCAGTCTTCGTCTCTCCGTCCGTCTACTGTCGTTCTTGGTCTTCCGTTCCCCGTTGGAGCCGAGGTCTCTACCGTACCGTAGGAGGTGGTTTGACACTCGTCCGAGGGTCAACGATTGGTCCAGAAGGACCCAAGGAGGTACCAACTGTAGACGGTCCTCCCAGTGTCGGACTCTAGTCGATGGGTCTCCTCTATATGTTGTGTGGATTCTACTACGAGAACAACGTGTGGGTCCTTTGGTTCCCCGATCCTGGTCCATCCACTGATTCTACATGTAGAGGGGACCCTGTCACACGAACGGTTCGTGGACCAGAGGACTCGACGAGTCTCGACCCTTCTCGTGTTTTGCGTACAAGTTGGCTCAGACACGGAAACTCCTTTATAGCTCTTTGACTTAGACTGGTCGGATCAGGACCCTTCCCGTACTTTACGTCCCGGACGAAAACTTTTATAGGGACGTCCCTTTGGACCTCGGACTCTTCACATCTGGACCTTTCGTGTGTGGTGACACTCGACCCCATTTGGGTCACAACAGGTTTGTGACGTTCGTGATGGGTGGCGGTGGGGACGTGTGTGTGTGTACGGTCACTGTAACAAATGTCACAAGGTGGAAGGGTGTTTTTTTGACTCGTTCTTTCATACTTATTCACTGGTGGAACACAGTCCCACCTTTAATCTTTGACTCCTTTGAACGTTTCTGTCCTTCGGTTTTATTTATTCTCCCTTGGTGAGACCCTCACTGTCTATGTTGTCTAATTTTGGGCCATCAATCGTAACTGATTCTTAACCGTCCCCGGATACTTGAACTCCTCTTCATATTCGACCTTATACCTTAATAGACTTTGACTTGACTACCGTGTGACGGGAGTTGTCGAGGTCTCTTTAAGGATCTACGATAATAGTAAAAAATAAAAATTTTTTTGAAATAAAAGAAATAATGAGGAAATTAAAAGTAAACATATTGGGTGAAAACGGAACGTTCTTTCTGGGATAAAATTTCTTTTCAAATATATATGTATAAATATTGAAAACACTGACTAAAACAAAACATAAAAATCATAACATAAAACATCTCAAATTGGAGATGAGATCTAAAAATTATAGACTAAAAACCATAAACAATAGTTAAAACATGAAAATTCTTGGATTAGAAGTAAAGGGTAAAAATGAATCCCCACACTAATTGACCGAACTAATAAGATAGGTGAAAACTGATAGAGAAAAGAGAGGGTCCACTGGAGATAGAGGAAGGAAGGGGAACAAAAGATGAATTGAGACGTTTAAAGAGACCCACAAGGTCTGACACCTCTTGTGAATCCCTTTACTAATGACCGATCTAACAAGAGAGAAGAGAACTGGAGGGGAGAAGAGGAGGATCAGTGAGATAGAGGGAGGAGGTAGAAGAGAAGAGATATATTAAGACACTTAGAGACCCACGAGGAGTGACACCTCTTATAAAAGTGATAAATGGATCTATAAAATAGAAGATACGACATAACTACCTCTTCGGAACTCCGATGACATTCTTATTCTGACTTTCCTCTCCGTCTTCCGAATTTAGATTTTGAACTCTTGTGGTTTTTTAGAGGACTGAGGTCCCTTGTGATTAGTTGTTCTCGAGTTGGTTTTCGTAGGTGTGGATACTTCTTGGGTCTAGGTGGGTTCTTGGCTGTTCAAATTCTCGTTCTGTATGGTACGATTCAGACGTAGTTGTGTCCTTGTATCGGGACTCGTAATTTTATGTCCGACAGGTTTCAGTGTGGTTTGGATATCTCTGGTGGTTTGGATATCTCTGGAGTTTTGAGTGATGACATAAGAAGTAACACGAGATACCTTTTCTCTAGGTCGAGGTGAGTGGTCTTTTAACTACATTCGTAGGGATTGGTCCTTTGGAACTGTTCGGTAGGTGTCCCTCGTTGGAGGTGTTATTTCTCCTTGGTGTTTGAAAGTCGAATGTCTTTCCGGTGGGGTTTGTGTCGTTAGATTTGTTTTACTTTTCCGTCTCCTTTATAAGTCATCCATTTCCTTACACTACTTACGGGTGGTTTAGTTTGTTTTCTTCTCTTCTATCCCTCATATGGATTTTCTATTAAGTCTTATTATTTCTACAAGGTTTTAGAACTTTTGTTTCACCTCAATGTCCATTCATTTGATCTCTGTTCACAACTCTCCTACGTTCTTTATAAATTGTTCCTGTACCTTCTTTATTTTTTTTTTTCTCGGTTAGTTATTACTTATTACGTTGTTTACTCTAGTTTTCGTGAGACTTCCCTTAGCAATCTTATTAAATCCGTCTTCTATCCTATTCATTCCACTTTCTATCCTATTCTTTCCACCTTCTATCTTAACACCTTTATTTACTTAGTCTCTCCCCCTTTTTTACTTACTTTTCTTCACTCCTGCTGGAGTTTTTGAGACCCTGTTATAATTTGTAGAATCGTTAGCTTAGTATCCTCAGGGTTTTCTTCCGTTTTTCTTTCTGGTACTATTTTATGGACTCATCTGTTATCAAATTTTGAAGGGATTTTACTCCTTTCTTTATCAGTAGGTTCAGGTTCTTTGGGTCTCTCAGGCTTTATCCTATTTGGGTCCTGTTTGTGGGGTTCTGTACATAATTAGTTTAATTGTTTCTAGTTTGTGTTCTCGTTTATGATTGTCGTCGTTCCCCTTCGTTGTGTGTTCCCCTAAGGGTATTCTTATTGTCGACTAACAAGTTATCTTTAATAAGTCCGGTCTTGTCTTACCGTCATAGTACAGTCGACCAGGGTAATGTTTATCTACTCCATTATTCCTTTGTTACCGATTGAAATAAAGACCCCCGAGGTTTTAGTAACGTCTACTACTGACGTCGGTACTTTAATTTTCTACGAACAAGGAACCTGTCTTTCAATACTGGTTGGATCTGTCGTATAATTTTTCGTCTCTGTAATAAAACGGGTGTTTTCAGGTAGAGTAGTTCCGATACTAAAACGGTCATCAGTACATACTCACACTCTTAACCTTATATTTCTTTCGACTCGAGGTTTCTTAACTGTGAAAACTTGACACCAAAACCTCTTCTGAGAACTCTCAGGGAAGTTGAAGTTCTCAGGTAGGATTTCCTTTAGTCAAGACTTATAAGTAACCTTCCTGACGTCGACTTTTTGATTATTGAAACCGGTGGACTACGTTTCTCGACTGAGTAGACTTTTCTGGGTCTACGACTCCTTCTGACTTCCGTCCTCCTCTTCCCCTGTTGTCTCCTACTGGCTACTCAACCGTAGTGGTTGAGTTACCTCTACTCAAACTCCACTGAGACCCTCAACCTCTACCTGTTCCTCCGGATCGTACGACACCGGGTGCCCAAGTACTTCTCAACCCGTGCGGACTCACTGACCTGACTTGACTTGACTGAATTTCACTACTTTCTCTTTTTGGATTTTGGGTCTAATGATATGGGTCGTTCATAGAGTAAGTATGCACTTCCTCTTTAGTTTCGAAATGTCTTTTGTTTTCGAGTCTCTTAAGTCGTGGTGGTTTGGTGGAGAAGTTGTTTACGATTTGTTAGAAGTGATCTGTCCTTTGTGTCTTTTCCAAATATTTGAGTTTGGATTTTGTTGTTTTATTTACCGTTACCCTAGTATGTTATTAATGGAATTTGCATTTACAAACTTACGGGGTTGGTTTTCTGTTTCTGAACGGAAACTGACTTACCTATGTTTTTATTCTGGGGATATATACGTCAGACGTTCTCTGGGTGGAGTTTTGTTCCCTGTGTATCGCTGACTTTCACTTCTCGACCCTTTTTATCAAGTGTGTTCACCTCTGACTTTCTTTCGTCGTCATCGTTATGAGTATAGTCTATTTTATATGAAATTTTATTTTCGGTAGTTTTCTCTGTTTCTGCCTGTGATCTATTACTAGTTTCATAGTTAGGTGCTACTATATTACTAATATTTATACATACGTAAGTTGTAACCCCGTGACGTTATACATGTCGTTTACGATTGTTCATACATTCCCTTTTAATTGTCATGGTGTTATTATCGACCTCGAAAATTATGGTGGGAGTGTGGATACCTATCTCGTTGATTTTTCTTTAAATCGTTCCTTTGTGTTTGAAATTTATTACTTTCAGTGTTCAATCCGGATTAATTATAGATATCCCGACGACGATGACGACGATTCAGTGTAGTCAGCACAGGTTGAGACACACTGGTGTATCTACTGTTGGGTAGTCCGAGGGGGTAGGGACTCTAAGAGGTCCGTTCTTGTGACCTCACCCAACGGTAAAGGAAGAGGTTACGTACTTTCACTTTTAACTTTCCCTTCAGCGAGTCAACACAGGTTGAGAAGTGCTGGGGCATCTGGTGTCGGATGGTCCGAGGAGACAGGTACCCTAAAAGGTCCGTTCTCATGACCTGACCCCACGGTAACGGAAGAGGTTAGATATCCCTTAAAGTGGTCTTTTGCTTCTTAAAGTGGAAAAAGAGTTCGTGTGTACCTTGGAAGAGGTCCTATCTAGTGAACCCGGTATTTAACTTTTATTAACTTTATTGAAGTTCGTAGAAAAGACTAGTGTCACACCATTTTAATCTACAGTTGTTGTGTGTGTGTGTGTTGATAATTTTTATGTTTATACACCTCCGATTTGTTGTGTAAAGATTTATCGGTTGTTTAGTGTCTTCTTTAGTTTTATACGTATCTTTCCTTTCTTTTGTTCTGTAGGGTATTGGAAACCCTTAGGTATTTTGACAATTCCCCTTCTAAGTATCGTTATGTTCGAATGGAGTTCTTTGTTCTCTTTTTAGTTTATTTATTAGATTTAAATGTGGATTTCGTTAATCTTTTTCTTCTTTACTTCTTGGGAACACAATCATCTTCCTTTATTTAGTATTTTTAATCCCGTCTTTATTTTACTTTCTTCTTTTTTCTCCTGATACGTTTTTTTTTTAGTTGTTTTGATTTTGACCAAGATTCTTTCCTATTTATTTTAGCTGTTAGGTAATCCCTCTGAGTAGTTCTTTCTTTCCCTCTTTTTAGTTTAGTTGTCTTAATCTTTACTTTTACCTCTTTAGTGTTGTCTGTTGTGTCTTTACGTTTCCTAGTATTCTCTGATAATAGTCGTTGATATACGGTTATTTTACCTGTTGAACCTTCTTTACCTGTTTAAGAATCGTTTGATATTGAAAGGTGTTAACTTAGTCCTTCTTTATCTTTTAGAATTGTCTGGGTAGTGTTCGTGTATTTAGTTTTGACATTAGTCTTTAGAAGGTTCTTTATTTTCAGGTCCTGGTCTACCGAAGTGTTCACTTAGTATGTTTTCTTAAATCTCTTATCGAGTGGTGATGGAATACGTTTAATAGGGTCTTTTAACGTCTCCTTCCATTTGACGGTTTGAGTAAGATACTCCGGTAGTAGTGGGATTATGGCTTTGGTCTGTTTCTACGGTATTTTTTTATATTCGATGTCCAGTTATAGTGACTACTTGTATCTATTTTTTAGGAGTCGTTTTAAGATCGTTTTTCTTAGGTTGTTGTATAATTTTCCAGTCTGTAGTGCTGTTTTACCTGAAATAAGGTCCCCACGTTTCTAAGAAGTTATAAGTGTTTAGTTAGTTACACTATGCGACGTAATTGTTTAACTTGTTATTTTTGGTATACTAAAAGAGTTATCTATGTCTCTTTCTGAAACTTTTTTAAGTTGTAGGTAAATACTATTTTTGGGAGGTCTTTCGTCCGTACTTTTCTTGTATGGAGTTGTATTATTTTCGGTATATACTATCTGGGTGTCGTTTACAATAGGACTTACCACTTTTTAACTTTCGTAAAGGAGATTTCAGTCCTTGTTCTGTTTTCACAGGTGAGAGTGGTGAAGATAAGTTGTATCAAAATTGGTACTGGTAGTCTCTTCTTTTACCTTATTTTTGTTATGTCTAACCTTTTCTTCTAGTAGAAAGTGACAAACGTCTATTGTACTGGGAGATGTATCTTTTGGGATTTCTGTGGTGTTCTTTTAGTGATCTCGATTAGTTACTTATATCATTTCAACGTCCTATATTTTAATTGTATGTCTTTGGGGAACGTATATGTGATTCTTACTCTTTTGTTTTTCTTTTTAATTCTTTTGTTAAAGTAAGTGTAACGTTACTTTCTTATTCTATGAATCCTTATTTAGATGGATTTCTTAGTTTTATGGTTATATATCTTTTGATATTTTGTGACCACTTTCTTTAGTTTCTACCGTGATTATCTACCTCTTTATACGGTACAAGTACCTAGTCTTCTTAGTTATATCACTTTTGCTGATATGATGGGTTTCGTTAGATATTTAAGTTACGTTAGAGACAGTTCAATGGTTGCCATAAAAAGTCTCTTGATCTTGTTTATTAAGGTGTTAAACATTCCTTTATGTTTTTTTTTTTTTTTTTTTTTTTTTTT